>KN171600.1:0-31383 GCA_000757755.1 Steinernema glaseri
GGAGTGTTCATAGTAGTTGGATCCGTAGGGTCTTCTGGGGTGCTCCTAGTAGGTGGATCAGTAAGACCTTCCGGTGTTCTCCTAGTAGGTGGATCCGTAGGTCCTTCTGGGGTTGTCTCAGTTAAAGCCCCCGTAGAACGAGTAGGAGTTGGCCCAATCGTTGGATTTGTTGACCTAGTAGGGGTTGTATTGGTTGAGTTATTCGTAGTGTCCGTAAGAATTGTTTTTGTCGTTGGATCAGTTGAAGTAATTCGTTCAGGACGTTCAGTAGGTGTTGACGGTGAAGTTGCGGTTGCGCACGGCACTAGAACAAGAGCCAAATTACGAAGAAGAACAAATAAATGGAATCCATCCAAATATATAAAAAGATCCATCAGAAAACATGCCATGGAAAATTTACCCTCCTTTTTGAACACAGACCAATCAATAAGCACATTAATTTGAAGATATAAAAATGAAATTGTGAAAGAACACTACCTATAGGATGGGGTTCCCTTGTGACTTCGCCTTTCGGCGCGATTGGCGTGCAGGCAGAAGCCGCAAGCACCTGCAGCATTATCACAAGAAGCGATTGAAGCATTGCGGAGTTATCCCTGGCAGACATACGGTATCTTTTATCTATCGCTTTTTCGTTCCTGGGTGGACCGGTTCCACATGAGGAAGTGTATCTTTCATCTCACTTTCATCCACCTCTCTTTGTCTTCTTCCGCAAACAGTCACGCCTGCAGACGGCTGCACGTTTTTTATCGTCACCACCTAGGTGTTCTTTTACACTAGGTGAGATGCACAGAATCGTCACCGACTTTGCGAACACGAACAGAGAGTGATAAATGAAAATGTGTCAGTATATTTGTCACTGTGTGATAATTTTATGACTCTGTGGTGTAGGACCACTTGTTTTAAATTGATGGTTGTAAATATAGAGACTGCAAGGAAAAAAAGAACCATGAAAGTCCATCCAAAACGAGCTCTTAGGAGAGCAAAAGATTGAACTCCCGGTCATCCTTTGTGTGTGCCTTTGCTCTTTTGTGTTATTGCACTATGGTATCAGAAGGAAAACTTAAAGATACATCACATTATCAATGGATCCAAAGAATCCTTCAAAAAAGTCTTTAAGAACATCAGAGCCGATAACTTAAAAACAACATTGTTGGAGAGGCAGTGCCGAAGAAGTCGGAGTCGTCAGGTTAACTGATTCCTTTTTGAAGTAATTTGCTAGTGTTCAAAGAAGTCGTTTAATTGTTTTAGCGCGAGAAAGCCGAATTCGCGGACTTTGAGAAAACGCAACTAGCGAAATCCTGTTCTGAGTAGGTTGCGAGCACATTTCGCCTTTTTTGTGCTCATTTGCGCCCTTCATTCACGAAAACTGCTAGACGGTGACCGTTCTTTTTTCGTTTTTCTCGCCCGTCTGCAGAACGTGTTTGACGTGGATTCTGTGACTGCTGATCATCGGAATAACCAAGTATGAAGATCTCTATGAGCTGGGATAGTTGATCACAAAAAGTTCTCCATTCTCACTAGGTGACTCATATTTTGGGGTTTCTGTGCCATGAGTGTACCGACATATGGACAATACTTGAAACAGAACTTGCAAAATCATCATTTGCGATGCATTGCTTCTCCCTTTGAGTTGAAGCAATGCTTTATTAATTTTGTTTCCTAATGCGATGCTTTACACCGGTCACTAGGTAAAAAAGCATCGCTTATTACGCATCGCTTATTATTTTATATAAGCCAGAACTGCTAACAAAGTATTGTGATTTTACGTACTTCCATCTACTTATTCACAAAACATGTCGACTTTCGGACGCTTCGATTGTGCCATCTGCTTCGGTTGGCTCGAGGATTCACAGGACATCGCAATCACCGAGTGCGGCCACGTCTTCCACAAGGCCTGCATTAGCACATGTTTGGAGACGGGGTCCGGATGCCCGTCCTGTCGGCAGGAGGTAAAGGAGCTCAAACGGGTCTTCTTTTCGGCACGGCCGTTCGATGAGAAGACCGAGATTACAGAACTCAAAGAACAGCTGGAGCAAGCCTACAGCGCTGTAAATGCTCTAAGGATCAAGAACGAGGAATTAGAATCCTGCCTAGAAGAAAGCGAGGAGTACAATTGGATTCTTAGGAGGCAGCTCGCGAATGACAGAAATGACTCACAGGACCAGGAAGCTGATAATGTGCAAAGCGAGTATTGGGACGACGACATCCACGAGCCAGAAGAAACTCAAGAAGCCACTGCTTTCGACGTGTCCGAAGCTAACGTGGACATGTTCGACGACGCTGAATACTTTCAGCTCCCTTTTGCAGTTCTGCCTGATTTCGACAGAGATGACTTCGACACAGAACGACGTTACTTCGAGGAACGCGCAGATGAACATGAAAGCGGCGAAGACTATGAAAGCGAAAATTACGACACCGAAGATGAGGACTATATGATCTGCCACCTAAACTAGAAGTAGAAGGTCCGCATGCAGAACATCCACCTCTAGAAGTTCCACCAGTCCTGCAGCAAGAACTCCCTCCTCCGTTCTCGTGTTAAGGAAAATAAGCGTGTTCGAAGTTTTCTTACTACAATAAATACAATAACTCATGATTGGTATTGAAGGCTTGCTTATGTGGATATTCCTGTGCAGAACAGAAATCAGGTTCCATCGATGTAAGATACACACAAAACAACTTAACTACAGAGCTACACGGTGTGGCCCATAATTCTTCAAATTCCACCTCACAAAGAGCGTTAGGGATATTTTTTCCAAATATTCAAATCATAGCACTTAATACACTTTTAGTCTTGTGTAATGAAATGAAAATGTTTTTTTTCAAGTTTTTAAGTACTTAACACAATGTTCCGTCTTTTACAATTACACAAAAACGCCAACAGCACTCGCTGGTCACAAACCGCCATAAGAATGAAGTGAACGAAGTACATAGGTTATTTATTTACTACTATTTACAGGCATTTGTATATCTGTTAACATCATAGAATCTCATCATGCAGCTTTCCAATTTTCTAGTGGGATTTTGCAAATGGACGGAAACTCCCTAGAGCATGGGTAATTTAGCCATTTGGAGAGACCGCTGCCGAAGATCTAAACACTCTCTTGTCAATCGAAGCATCGCCTCCAACAAACCTCCATGCAATTGTTGCCCAGCGCGTCATTGGGCTGATTCCACGAGAAGTTCATGTAGTCGAACGGAGACCCGTCGAGCCATTCGAACTTCCCAGGGCTTACTTGTAGCGCGCCAATCCAGACATCATTGCCAACTCTGTGTGTGGTATCTTCTTCCTTCCGCAAAACGCTTGTGATGAACTCGTTTTCCTTCTTGGTGACAATAGAGGCTAAGGTTCCGCCGATTTTTTCGCACTCGCCTTTGGCGATCGTCCACGTCAGCCTTTTCAGGTTCAGTGTGAAGATGTGGTTCTGGAAGCAGTTGGGTCTGTCCTCGCACAGGTCTTGACCGGGGCTGGGTGGAAGCGTAGGTGATGTAGGTGGGGACGTTATTTCTAGTGAGGTTTTTGTGGTTCTGCTTGTCGGATCTGTAGATTTTGTAGAAGTAGCTCCAGTCGTTGAATCAGTAGGGCCTTTTGGAGTTGTCTCGGTGGAGCTTTCGGTAGAGTGACTTGTAGCTCTCGTCGGATCTGTGGACGTGATCACAGGCGCTGTTTGTGTCGGTCCTAGAAAAGAAGCAAATTTACGCCGAGTACATAGAATCAACTACTTAATTTTGGCATATTTTTTTAACCGAGTTATTTGTGACAAGAGAGCCTCTAAAATGATAACGAAACAACCAAGAAGGCACGCAGATTGTCTTCTAGATAATTGAAAGAGAAGGATACCAGTAGGAAGAAGCGTTGGTTCCGTTATCTCCCATTTCGTGAGAGGAATTTTGCAAACGGACGGAAACCGTCGTGAACAGTCGTAGTTCACCCACTTGGAGAGGAAGACGCCGTAGAGCTAAACTGTTCCATATAAAGCACTCATAAGCCTCCCATCATTCCTACCTCCATACAGTCGTTTCCCGGCGTAGGATTGGGCTGGGCAACCTGGAAGTTGTCGTACTCAAAAGGAGACCCATCCATCCACTTGAATTGACCGTCGCGCATACGTTTTGCTCCAATCCAAACGGAATATCGGATCTTATCAGTCTTCTGTTGTTCTTTCACCAAAAGTTGGGTTACGAACCTTCCCTCTTCTTCGCTCAAAATGCTTGCCAGGTTTCCGCCCTGAATGTGACACTGTGCACTGGCGGACTCCCAGTTCATCGGCTCCACATTCACAGTGAATACATGGTTCTGGAAGCAGTTGGCTCTGCTGGCGCACTGGTCTGGAGTGGGAGTGCTTTCGAAGAAGATCGTTCGGAATTCTTGGGGCCCGGCATATCCTGACAAAACCACGCTTCTGTCCGAAGGTGCGATGTTTTCGCCACCTTTTGATCGTGCTAAAAACGCTGGCGGGATAGGCTTGAGTGACGAAGGGCCAAGGTAAGATTCGGATGGATCTAAAACGAGAAAAATGCATGCCAGTGTATGTGATTTTTTTAAAGTTTCTGAACTCGGAAGAAGTTCATAAGACCTTTGAGAGCTTTCTCCTTAAAAATATACCTATTTGATCGGGTCTTGACATGATCGGTATGCAGGCAGAAGCCCGATATACCAGGAGCGTTGTCACAAGAAGCGCCTTGAACATTGTAGTGGTAACTACTGAACAATATTTGTTGCCTTTTAATACACTACGGTAGCTTTTAAGCAGTTTTACGATTGTGTGCTAACCGGTCCCCCATAAGGAAGTCCATCTCACATATCACTTTCATTCACCTTTCTTTGTCTTCTTCCGCAAACCGTCACGCCTGCAGACGGCGGGGTTTTTTAAAGTCGCCACTTAGGTGTTCTTTTGATCTCGGTGGGTCTCTCGAGAGAGCGTGCGAAAGCCAATGGAACGTGATTAATTGAAGCTGTGATAGCAGCGGCTAAATATTAAATACTTAATATGATTTAAAAGCGAGAAAATACTTTCTACACAAGATACGTAAATATATCAAGTAGTCACGATGATCTTCGGTCGATCTTTGGCACACATCGTGACGTCCTAGGATATGCCCAGCTCTGGAGCAGTAGGATTCCGAATTCCGTCGCCTTCTCGCCTTCAATGACAACTTGATCCGCACTGTTGGACGGCAGAAATCGCATCTCAAGAAACATCAAGATTGACAATACAGGGGGTCGTCGATTTCGTTGTTAATTAAATGTGACAATCTTAGCCTTCGCTCGGTTGGGTCTGTTTCACCGTTGAGATCGTGTTTTAATCGCTTTTGGGTCTTGGGCTCAGTTGTGGGCCTCGACCATATTCTCCGTCATACTGCATATCTGCTGGCACGCTTAAATAACTAAAAAATGATTTGGGGAGATTGCTTCAAATTCGCAACATAGAGACAAAGAGCCGGTTCTTGCCGACGGAGCCGTAAGACACATTTCGTTTTTCTCGCGATCTCTGTCTCGACGGAAGCCGCAAGAAGTGATCTTCCGCTCTTCGTTTGTATCTGTTTGAGAGCTTCTAAAGAGAGATTCTAACACAGTGATGTGTTTTAGTCAGGCGAGGTCGATGTTTAAAATAGCTAAAACATGGAGAAATATGCGCCTAGAGAACCAGAATAGCAATCTTCCATTTTTGGAAGCTAGGAAGCTCCCAAACATGGAAGATTTATGAAAGTTCGCACTTTTGGGTGACACAAACTATCGAAATCCAGTTTTTGCGTGCAGACGTGTGAACACATTTCGCTTTTTTTCGCCACTCGGTAAACTGTGGTCAAAAGCAGCGTCGAGACGGTGTCGGTTTTTTCCTTTCTTATCGCCCGTTTGTGATTGTTAGGGACTTGATTGGCAGACGCTCTGATTGTAATGTCGCTGATCTATGGAATGAGCGGTCACAACGAACCACTACGGAAATGTCATATCGAAGAGAAGTTGGAATCAGAGTTGTGGGGGACCAGCTAGGACTGTAGTTGAATCTAATGCACTAATTCAACAGCCAAAAACCATTATTTTTACAACGTTAAGTGTCCAGAACGAGCGTTGCCCTTATCGTAAAGGTTAGACTGTGGGATTTTCTGCCAGGCAGTCTTCAAATGGAACAGCCATAGTAACGTTTTAGCAACTTTGTTCATAACATTTATTGAGTTTTACTTTAATTTTATTAGACACTCGTGATAACACAAGAAGCGGAGCGTAGCTTCTGTCTTCTCCCTAAAGCGGTCACAGCCATCCATCCATCCTGTGAACACGAGAAAATGATCGTCCTGCAGCTTTGAGGTTTTCCGTTCACCTTAATAATAATTCAAATGCTATCAGAAACACAGAAAATTACCACCAGCGTAGAGTTGTCCTCACATGTCAGTGAAGATGTCAGACAGCCGTCGTGGTGTGATGAAGAGACACTGCTTGCCTTCCGCATTAGCTCCTCCTTGGAACATGATCGACAGGCAGCTGGAAGCGATCGAGTATAATTGAATAACTATGTGTCGCCGCTAGTACCATCTTCTCCGCATGCTGCACTGTTCACAGCAAGCTCAAGCTCTGCCAATCTCCATTTGCCATTGGCACATTCCAAGCTTGTTTCTGTTTTCGTTTTCAAGGCCAGTTTCCTGTCTTTATTGCCATTGAACTAAACAGGCAAATCACACATTTAGCCAGGCGAGGATAGCAGACCATAAGGAAAGCGCTATTCGCTGAATCTACAGCAAGGCACACCAATCTCACTCTTGCGTTATTGCCATCGTAAAATGCTTGGGAACTCTTGTCGATGGGCAGATGGTCACATTTGTGGTGATTTTGGGCTCCTGTTTCTAGAATGTTTTAGGACTTCATCAATCAGGACGTGGCTAGGTCCGCCACTAGTAGCATATTGACAAAGAATTGCCGTCAAAGCTATGCCTTTTTTGTTCATTTCTAAATATGTATATGATTGTTTTCGTTGTAGGACCCGTCCTATAGTATTGGAAACGAAGGAAAAGACTAAGGAAAAGTAAGCGAAGGAAAAATAAGCGATGCCACGGGTAAACGCAATACCCAAACCCAAATTGGTTTGACGGATCACCCAAAGACGCAATACCCAAACCAAATGTTTGAAAAGCAATAAGAAGGGCAACGAGATTACCTTATGGGCAAACACATTCTCTAAGGGGTGAGACGTGCTCATTGATCCTTAAGTCTTCCAACAGATTTTTTAACACTCCCTAGGTCTTTGGATTTTTGCTTTTGGGATAAGTATCTTAATAGGGTAATCATCTACTGTGAAATATCGGGTCACTTACCTTTTTGCTTCGGATTCTCTGGAACACCATGAGCAATCGAGTGAACCCAAAAAAGTGATATCACAAATACGGAAAAGATCCACTTGATTGTCCTGATCACTGGACCCATGAGGATTATAGCTCCGCGATAGCTGAAAATTCAAATGACCAGTTGATTTCATTGTAAAGTGGTGCGCTGATTGTGCAGGGTGGAAATTAAACAGTGGATAACTTTTCACAAAACGCACGAGACAACCCGTTTTGTACGCAATTCGACACAGAACAATTCCGCTGTAATACAGTCCAAAGGCTTTGTGAAGGATTATAACTCAGCAATAGCTGAAAACTCAAATGGTTATTATTAGGTTTTATTATAAAGTGACACGGTGATTGCATGAAAAGAAAATGAATTTTTATTTACATGCCGAGAGCGATTTCGATAGCGATAGCGACATGGAAAGTGGACGCGAAGTTGTTTCCACGGTCACCAAGGACTCTATTAGTGTGCCCACGGTGACGAGTGCCGCACTTTCTATATAAAAAAAAGTCTGCGCTTTGAATATTGCTAATCCTGTTCTAGAATACAAAAACGAAAGTTAACATATTATATGTACTTCAGGAAGGTGACTTGAATATTTACTGCAACATAAATAACAAATCATGTGGCGGAGTCAGATATATGATTATGGATCCGAGTCGCATTTGCACGCGCAAAGAGAGGTAACACTAGAGTAGCGGAAAAGTGAACAAATCGCGGAACAAATGTGGAAAGAGAGCAGCACATTGCACCTTATCTTACGAACACCTCATGAAAGAAAACATGCGGAGAGCATAGCCGCAATGTTGCCAAATGATTCACTGTTATATTGCTATTATCACGCTTTGTGGAGATATTTTATATTAGATTTAGCCAAAATAATGTCATATCCTGGACTTTATTGTGAAAAAAAACGTTCAGCATCACCAGCTCATTAGTTTTTGGTAAATTGCAATAACCATGTTCTCGATTTGTGTGCTCGCGTGTGAAAACTACACTTTTATTAATAACGAGTAATACGGATAATGAATTTAAAGTAAAATCTTATCCGATCGAAGAGGTTCAGGACGCAAACGATACATCACGCCGAGCTCTACCCAGCGTGCTCGCGTGTGAACACTTCACTTTTACTAATAACGAGTAATATGGATAGAAATTTAGAGAAAAGCAAAAATCGAAAAGCACACATGTAAAAAATCGAGCTTAAATGAACCGAACTCAGTCCCGAAACCGAACTCGAACTCACCGAACTTACATTTAAAAGTGTTTTTCAAAAACAATTCGGGGAGACGGCCGCTAAGAATTGCCAAGTGTGACTACGAGCACCGAGACCTATAAAATGCACCCACTTCCAAAAAATACTAAATTGGATCACTCGCGAATATTCCTGTTCAGTTATTTCGGGACTGATTCTGTTGCGCCGTAAGTTTATCGTGCTTCAAAGTGTGTCAAGAAAGAAAGAATACTACCAGTGCAGAAAATACAGGAAGAGGAAAACGGTCAGTGACCTGGTCATGATGAACAAGAAGGAACGCAGTTTGTCTCGGTTACCCACTTTTACATAAAACAAGTAGTCCCCCAATGGCGTTCCCACCACTGGAGAAATGATAGTGTTTCTTTGTCTTCGTCTTACGCCGTTGTAATAAACGGCGGTTCGGGTGTTTTTGCAACGATTTTAAGGTCAGTGGATGTCGGTTACAACGGAGACAATTCAGTGCTCTCTAGAAATAGCTCTCTATAAGATTCGATGTCCTCTGATCGATGCAGTGTATAAAGATTGCCTTAAGGCTCATTTCAACACGGCTCAACAGTCCTTTATTAGTCATAGGTTACTTTCGATATCTCAGTGGCAACACTTCACAGGTTCACATCCAACCAGCAAAGCCTTGCAAGCTGCAAGGACATATGAGCGATAAGCTCATGCATATGCGAAGGATGCCATTGAACCGATGCAAAAGAGCGTCAGAAATGATGAAGAACATCGTGCCTTTTCAATTTTCTACCGAGCGGTGCTACGGGCGGTGACCACCCTATTTTCATCGCGGCAGCACGTCACCTCTACCGGTGTGACAGTTTGTTTCTCCATACCAGAAAGTATATCCACTCCTTTGCGCGTGCGACACTCACGGCAACAATAATGTGCGTTACAATTCTTTCCAACGTTCTTAGCAATCAACCGATTTCAGATTACTGCGATGTTGTTATACTTTTGGCGTAAGACATTATCAACCACGCATACGTTCAGCAAAGACGTTTAATGATCAAGGCTGCAAAAAGTTGACAGCTCGCAAGGGTCTGTGAAGTGGCCGAGTGATTGGAATCGAGGTTACAACGAACAACCAGCTAACCTAAGATTACCATCTCGATCTAAACTAGGTTGTCCTGCCCCTGCTTACTAGCAAACATTCCCAAGTTCCCTCGGCGGATCGAGGTGAAAAGTGGTGGATATTATGTAATTCGTGGCGCTGATCACAACGCACATAGCCGCATGTGCTAGTTCGCGAAAATGTTTTTATTCAAAATTCGAATTTTTTAACAAAAAAATTCGTATGTTTGAAATATTTCTTCTTTGGGTGGCAGGTTATGGGGATTCTACTCTTCTGGTTATGGGGATTCTGAGATCAATACTCTATCCTTTGATACCACTACCAGCTCACCACCCTTAAATCACTTGCATACCGCTTGATGATTATCGTATGACCGTAACCCATTTGACTACTCCGTTCTCTAAGGTTACGGAGAACTGGTACGTACGGCTACGTGTGTTGTGATCAGCACCCCAAATTACACCCTTTCACCTCGATCCGCCGAGGGCACTTGGGAATGTTTGCTACTTAGATGTAGTCGATGCGCTTTCCTGTGTGGTAGCGTACCAAGAGGTATGCGTCTAAGATGGTCTAAGTTTATGTTCTACTCGCCATTCTTCAAAATGGAACCATCAGATCATTCTAAATCATACTGAATCCCGAAAACCGCGCCAAATATACGGTCATGTCATGTGCATATCACAAAGAAGCGTATACGGAATCCTAACGATATTTATTTTTCGATAATTGTCATATCACATACACCGACCCAATACATCTTGTAATGATGAAATATTTATGATAAATTCCCTGATCACTGCTCTTCGTAGCTAACCTTCGTCACAGCTACTTATTTGAAACGCACTGAACCATTTGTTTTTCCAGCTGCTTTTTCTCATACGCCCATTTACTGTTTTCATTACACTGGAAAAGAGCAGTTTGATCAGGCAGAGCCTTGCCGTCGTACTAAATGGAACATTGATGTCAGATGTGTTTTCACTGTAGCAAACCTGTGGAACCATTCCATCGTTGCACGTCACACTACGCTGTTTGCATTTGTTGTCAGCTACAGGTCCAACTGGTAGTTTTTCACCAATCACCTCGAGATCACCACAGAGTTCACAGGGTTCTGAAGAAACTGGGGATGTAATGGATTGAATATTAGACTAGTTTAAAGACTAAAGACTAAATCCATGTAGCACTTAAGGGGCAATTATCGCGGTATAGATATGCACTTTGCATACTGTTTTGATGTGTAGTGCACCTTAGAATATTACAATACACTCTCCTACCATGCTGGGTACTGGGACGCACACGGTCCACAATTAGCAGATCTTGCTATTAAAAATAATTGTGAATAGAAATCTATAAGTTGCCTAATCAAGGTTAGCAGAGCGCAAACCGCAGTCTCTATACTCTTTAGTTTTCAGAGTTTCAACACTAATGAACTATAAAACGCAATATCCTACCTTTGTCCTCGCATTTAGCTTCAGTTACCAGCTGATTGTTTTCATTTTTCCATTGCTTGTCAGCTCCACAGACGAACGACAATGAATTTTCAGTGTGTCGCTTTCCACCCAACTAAAGAATGTTTACACTACTTTGAGGTGTTAACCTCATATATGTACTTACAATAAGCGCTTTGTCTTTTGCGCAGGTCAGTGAAGCTTTAAGGCACCCATCAGAGTTTTCGTGTAGTGCTCCAGGGACCTTCAAATCGGCCATGCCACAGGCTTTACAAGCCGCTGAAGCTGCTGCTTTGCATTTTGCTCCGGTTAGTGCAGTGTCGACTCCGGCGATTGGAACAGTCCATCCTGTTCCTTTTGGATCACAAGCGAAGGTCGCACTTTTCTCCGTTTCTACTAGCTTTCCGTTTACCTAAAGAACGGTGATATGCAGCCTCGCAGATGGACTTACCTCCAGCTGTTCCTCGTTCTGGCAAGTCAAGGTCGCGGTCAGGCATTCTTGTCCCACTGCGTATTTAAAAATGCCGTCGACCTTACCTTTCAGATCATCCTTAGAACAGGACTTGCAGGCCTCTGAAACAATCGAACTTATTATGGTACCTAAAGTTAAGTCCCTACCGTCTTTGCCACAGGTGACCTTCGTGATAGGAGCGTCCAACTTCGAGGACTTCCATTTTCCATCTTCGCACTTCAGAACTGTCTCCGTAAAGGACAAGTTTGCCAGCTTGCGATCAGCGTCGTCGTTGAACTGAACACACGTAGAACAGCGTAGAGGACCTGACTTACCAAGAAGAAGGCGAATTCCTTTGTCTCGACCTTGCATGTCAAGGTGGCAGTATCCTCGGCGAAGCTGGCAGTTGCACCGTTCAGTGTCAGAGAATCCTTGCGGCACTCTTTGGTAGTCGTCGGTGGATCTTTGGTAACCTTCGATGGATCGCTCTCTCCTTCGGGACCGTTCTCGAGCATCTCCTTGTTGAGCTGAGGGACGCAGGAGTCAACCCATTGGAGTAAGCAGAGGAGGAGGAAGGCGCTCAGAACCTTGGACATCGCAAAAACTGACTTGTGAAGTCCTGTCGGGGTTGCTCGCTTTTATACACAGATAAAATGTTGCGTTCTCAGAAAATGGATAAAAAAACTCCGATATTCTTTGTCTTTTTTGTAACACCGTTGTAACAAACGACGATGCCCTAAGAGTTTCCAGCAGCCGTTTCTAGGTCGAGGCGATATCTTTGCAAAAAAGCCAACTCTCTTTGTTTCTTCTTCTTCTTTCGCGAAAAAGTAGACTTTTTTTCGCCCTTTTTACAACGATAGATGTCGTAAAAAATGATCCCGACTCACTGCAACGCAACTTTGCGCGCCATTCCGCTTTTAGCACAACCTGTTCCTGTAACGTGTTTCTGGGTCAGTCGCAGTACTCGTCTTTCGACGTTTTTGGTGTTCTCTTTTCTTGCAAACGAATAGGATTTTCTCCCAAGACAAATCTTTTTGAGAGATTGTCGACGACTTCTTTAATTTAGTATTACAGTGGGCACCATGGAAGAGTTTGCAGTCATTCTTCAATTTCCACATGTATAGAATTGATTAATAGCTGTTCACGACCGTGAACTCGAATACAGTAGTTTGCGGCACCTCATTTTTCTTTTCTTATTTTTAAGCCCAAACATTGATAGACCATGTTAGTTTGTGAATCAGCGATTCAAGAGTTTCAAAGAGTTTCAAACCAAACCCAACGGTCGGTTCGGACACAATACATCAATGAGCTAAATACCGTCTAGGTTGTCGGGCTTGACCTGAACCTAGAGGCATTATTTTGCAGCTAGGGTGTCAGGCTCGAAAAGAGACTTGTCCGTATATTGAGCTTAATGTTAGGGTGTTTGGCCTAACTTAACACTAGGCCACTGGTTGCAAGAATAGAGTATGTCGGTGAAGGCCGAACTGTGGACTATTACGTGTGGGAATGTAATCTGCGTGGTGACAGTGTGCCGTGGTTGCGTACCGTTTGATCAATCTCTGCTTTTTGGCGAGCAACACAGTTAACATAATCATTGATAGCTTTTCTAGAGCGCAGCGGACCTATGTCACAGTAGCACATCTAGGGATTCAGATCTGTTAGGCTATCACGGTGGAAATCGAAGTAGCGAGCTCGAAGGCGGAGCTTAAGCCAAACTGGGTCGACTTGGCTCGGAATTTTATCTGCAAGAAGTATTTATTTTAGAGCCGTTGGAAGTTAATTTCTTTTCCGGAGAATGTCGGACAAAGCTGAAGTATGTGTCCCTCACAGGTACATATATTTTTGCAGCTGCCGCTCTTAGTGATCGAACTCTTCCTCTTCCTATGTCGATAGTTTGCTATTCCTTACATGCGACCTAACGTGCGTTCTTAATTTTTGCATGAAAGCTATCGTTTACTCTCTCCGAATAGTAACAAATACATTCAGCTTTGAAACTACTAGATTCTAAGGTATCAGACAGATATAGTACGTGTCACCCGGTCCTGTGTACTTTGTATGTCATTTTGCAAATGCGACAATTGGCTCGTAACACTTCATAAACGGGATAGAGACATATGCCTGTATCTTAGAACTTTCTTTTTTAGTAAATACCCCAAGAAACGAGGATAGAATACCATGAATCTGAAATGTGTCCCATAGCGTCGTATGTCCCATAGATAATGCGTCATTCTTCTTCGTCATGAAATAAATCGTTTACTATCTCTCAACACATATAATTTATCTGGATAAATGCGGAATTTCCCTGGCATTCTGGCAGTCAATGCGTTCTACAGGTTCGTGTGTATCGGATGTATCGAAATGGAATAACTTGTCGCCATAACAGTTTAGTTCTGTGTCTGACTGCTTTCCGTTGATCTAAAACGCCATGTGTAGTTTAGATGAAGAGTTCAATTCATGTGACTTACCATAAGTTCTCCAGAGTCGCATCTGACTTGTTGGATGCGGCAATGTAGTTGATCCGTGTAAACGGCATTATCATGACCTGGGATACTATTGAAGGCCGCCCGACAGTCGTTGCACTCTTCTAAACTCGACCAAGTCAGTGGGAATAACCAAAGGAGCACTAACGGTCTGTTGGTTTTCCACACTTTGGAGGTACTGTTAAGGTCTGACTTTGCTCATTGAATAAGTATTGCCACGTTCCTTCCTTCGAGCAGCTCAGCAAAGCGTCGTATTTGACAGGCAATGAACCGTTCTCGAGCTATAAAAGTAGGCATAGCTGGGTTTACAAGTGATAAAAGCCAAGTACCTGCAGAGACGGTGTTGTGGAGTGCATTTTGCACGCGTCCCATGTCGGGACAATCAAACACGGAGGCGCAGCACCAGCTAGGGCCCCGTTAAGCATTAATAGGGCCTCATCGTTAAGTCCTGCTACGGGACAGTCCCAGCAAGGCCCTGAAAATATTTTTTAAATTAAGACTACTTAACAAGGAACCTACGTTTCACGCATTTGATGGAGTCGACGTCCACGGCTGTTCCGTCCTCGAGTACGTGCGTTCCATCGGCAGAGCAGTGGAGCGTAGCTTGTCGCTTGTCGGTTCGTTGACCGTTCAGCTAAAGAGCTTATGGAACACTAGTTCGATAAAATGTTCATCCTACGCTTAAGACTTCGGTATCATCTCGACACACCAACAGGTCCATTAAGCACTGATCAGCTTCCTCTATTCCGGCCCTTTGAACCTCTGTTGTATTTAGCGTAAAAGGCGCACAGGAGGCGCAGAGGGCTTAAAGGATTCTACGGTGTTTCACGTCATTCTTTAGAGCTCTCACGTTTAGCAACACATTCCAGTTGAAGGATTGGCGACGTGGCTCCCTGCTCCTTATAATACCCGTCTTCGCAAAGCATAGGAAAGGTGGACGTTATCACGCGACGCTTGTCCCCATTGATCTGAACGCAAACTTGGTATCGTTAGGCCAAAAGCGCATTGTGCTACCTTGATGTACGGTCCTGCTGTCGACTCATCGCATGTGATATATGGTGTTCCTTGTCTCCTTTCGATCTTGGGTTTCTCTGTGTGGTCGCCGACAAATCTGATGTTTTCCGTACTGCATTCAGTTGGACCTAGAAAGTAGCGCTTGTGGAAAGGAATGCCACCAGGAAAGATGCTCGTTCAATCATCAAGAAGCATATCATTTCTTGGCCGATGTAGAAACAAGAATACTGAAGACTACTTACGGTCAACACAGGTGACTCTCGGGGTTTGGAGCTTCATAGTATTACTAAACGTCCATTGCACGTCGTTGTTGCACACGAAGGATGAGCTCATGTCGCTTGTCACGATCTCGTCAAACTAAACACAGTCGAGTTAAATGCACATCCTTCCGGAAGCGAAACCCCTGTCAGCGAGCTTTGTGAAGCCCATGACTGGTCTCGATAAAAACGAAGATGCGCTATTATGTACCTGCAGTACTTTCCCATTACCACATTGCACCCATTGCGATTTACAGGGTAGAAATTGCGGTAATGGACTGAGCTCCGTGTCACTCAAAGCGAGATTTGCGCAGAATGTGCAAGAGTCTGAAAGATTCTTTGTAGCTACTTTGGAATCCAATAGCCACGGTCACCTTCGTAAACGCAGTCAGCGGTGGTGACGTTCATGGCCGCACCCTCCACCACTGTCGTCCACTTGAAGTTCTGGCAACGAAGATCCAAGGTCTTCTGGATGGGAGAAGGTTCAGTGTGCAGCGTATTGTTGATCTTAAATACATGAGGCCATCAAGAAGTATGCAGGCACTGAAACGCACTTTCAAGTAAACAAATTTGTCCTTTTGTGGGGGACACGCCAGTTCCCAGTTTGATGAATTCTGCTGGATCGTTGTGGGACTATTTTCTCCGAGGTTCAGATCTTCTGCGGAGCAGTCGTTTGGATCGTTGTTCACTAAAGCTAGTGATTAAGAAACCTTTGCTTAGATGTCACGATCTTCATGCTGTTCTATCAAGTCAAAGGCCCTACCTTTTGGAGCACACCGAGCTGATACTAGAGGCACACGTGTCGCTCCATTCTCTACAGTCCACACCTTTCCCTCACAGGTAAATGACACGGCGGCCTTAGCCTGTTTTATCCCGTTGACCTGAAGATGAATTAGAATATCTGGCCAAGAAGTATGAGCTCACAAGAAGAATTTCTTTGCTCGTGCAGGTGAGAGTCGCGGTGAGACATTTACCGGACTGTTCTTGAAGAGCTCCGGTGACTATTTTCTTCAGGTCTTTGAGGGAGCAGGATTTGCAGTCCACAGAAGAGGCCGCTGAACCACTCGAAATTATTATGTTCCCTAACATCGAGTCCCTACCATCTGTGCCACAGGCGACCTTCGTGATAGGAGCGTCCAACTCCGAGGACTTCCACTTTCCGTCGACGCACTTCAGAACTGTCTCCGTAGAGGACGGCTTCTCAAACTTGCGATCAGCGTCGTCGTTGAACTGAACACACGTAGAACAGCGTAGAGGAGCCGACTCACCAGGAAGAAGGCGACTTCCTTTGTCTTGGCCTTGCATTTCAAGGTGGCAGTTGTGGTATCCTTGGAGAAGCTGGGGGTTACACCGTCCAGCGAAAGAGAATCCTGGCTACACTTCTTAGAAGCTTTTTCCTGGTCTATCGCATCCAAATTGGATATAGGAGCGCAGGAATGGACCCATTGCATTAAGCACAGGAAGATGAAGAAGCTCAATATCCTAGACATGGCGAAGACGATCTTGTGACGTGTTGTCGGTGTAGCTCATTTTTATATCCAGAAGTAGTAACCACCAAGATCCGTTCCCAGGGAAAGGTCACAAAAAAATGCGATCTTCTTTGTCTTCTCGTTACAACGTCGTGGTGGTCATCGCTTCGGGCAGTGTTGCTGCAACCGTTTTTAGGTCGTGTAGCCTAGACGACAACGGGAAATAAGTACCCTTTGTTTGACTTCTTCTTCCGAGTGATACTCTACTCGGTGGTAGGTGACTTTATTGGATAGGGAAGACAACGCAGTTGCAAGCTCTATTACGAAGTGCATGATGAAGACTCGAGGACTGTAGTGTGATTTTTAAGGACCGGGTCTACGTGAATCCCCTCAATTGTCCCCTTATCCATCAGAATGCCCAAATCTTGTGTTCCCTTCTTCCTGACACAGAAGACTGCCATTGACTTGTGCAAATTTTTACTTCCCCTTCGCCATGTGATTCGCAGCGTTGCGGCGTTGCGTTTTTTTGTTGCGCAACAAATTTTAAAACTCGTTTCTGCGCCCGCGAATCTTCACTCCGATCACACACTTTCGTTTTTGTGACTGGCACTGGAGACAATAGTGCCGTGTCATTGAAGCGCTTAACTCTGAACTCATCTGGACATACTGGGCATTTAAAAAGAATACCCGAAAATAAAGTTCTTGAAGAATGCAAATTAATGACTGGTGGCTTATTGATTTTATTACCCAAGAACGAACTTCTAAGAACACAAAGCACAATATTTCTGCCATGCTGCTAAATAATACAACTATCGTGTAGAATGTGGTTACAGTACTTTAAAATAGAGATTCAGCATTTTAAGATACAGGACCGTAGTCTTCCCATAATAGATGAGGACGGTCGAGGCATTCCGTCTTAGTTATGGTGTGAGTTTCACCATCCAAACTATTAAATGTCCACAGCCCGTCCTTCGAGCAAATAAGATTCTTTTCGCCATCGACGGTGATTGATCCTTCGTTCAGCTACAATAATTCTTACATGAACGGTAACACAATATACAATAACCTTAAGTTGTTGACCGGAGCTGCATATTTTCTCCAGGCTGGCAAGCAAACATAGATTATTTGGTTTTTGAATTATGGCCTTGTCTGGTATTCCGTCTCGTTTGCAACGAGCACAGAGTGCTAAAATATCCGAGTAGCGATTCAAAGTACACCACAAGAAACCTACGTCCTGCACTGCATTCTGCGCGCCAGACGAGATAGCTGCCGGTGGTAAATAACCCCTGAGTACAGGCCAGGGGCAGCGGTGAATTCAGTAAATTGATGAGATAGCCTTCTTCATTCAGCTGAAACGAAGGATAGTCAGTGTCATCAGTTAAATTGCTCCACGAGTATTTTTACTTTGATGAAAGGTCCTATCGTTGAATGATTGCATGTGATTTCGGTTAATCCCGCATTCTCCACTATCCTGGGCTTTGCTGATGATTCACCGAGTAACTGAACGTTCTTAGTACTGCATTCGTTCGGTGCTGAAATAAACAATTTTTGTAAGCTAGAAAAACTTATTGATGGTGGCTTTGTACTTAAAATCATGCCAGTAGACTTACGATCAACACACTGAACTGTTGTCGATTGCAACGGCACGCCATAAAGAGCCCATTGCATATTGTGGGTGCAAACAACACCTACCCCATCGAACGGTGTAATATGGTCACCAAACTAAACAGCGTATGTACGTCAAAAACACGTCATCATTGCACACCTGCAGACGTTTGTTAGGCTCGCAATTTAGTCCTGCCGTTTTACAGCCGTCGGTACTCTTTGCCGGTTTAAACAAAGAATTTATATCCTCGCAAAATGTGCAAAGATCTAAATATTGCATATTCTGAACACGATCTTATTGGTTCTGCAACCTTCATATTTGCAATCAACGTCTGTGACGTTTAGTGTCACCTCGCCGTTGTTGAACATCCACTTGTTGTCCGAGCAGTGAAGATCTAGGAACTGTTCTTCGCGAGAACGGTTTGTCACTTGCATCCCATTAACCTAAACAATCTGGTTTTTTAAGCACGGAATAAGCGGAACATACGCTAAAATGCACAAATTTATTTTCCTTGGGTGGGCACGACAGTGTCCACTCCGAACGATATTCCTTGATCGTTCCGGGACCGGTTCTGTTGCGTCTTATATTTTCTGTGTTGCAAAGTGTGTCTGAATCTGAAACAACACTAGATTTGCATTAAGCTACCACAATGTGTTTAAAGGTTTGTTTACACTATTATGTGGGCTATCCTTACATTTAGCGCGCGCTCAAACTCGACCTAGCTGAAGATAGACTTTCGAAAAATAGCCGAAAGACAAGGGAATCTGAAGTGATTTCTGGGGAGCGGAAAGGATGGGGATTGATGGATTACTTATATTGTCGGGCGCTCACGACTAATCCGCAACCTTGATATTACTTGCTTACCATGTAGCTATACCCCATTCCACTTCGCTGTTTTCTGTGTTTATCAGCACAACCTGCTAAACGCGCTAATCCATCTTCTCCCACCCCGACATGTAGATGAGAATTTTGGAACGCTCCCTTGTAAGAATGGCTTACTTTTGGGGACGCACTGGGCTGACTGCAAGGCAACACCCGTCTCTTTAATTCTGGTCACCCATCCATCTGATCCTTCGCAGAAGAAAGACACTGAAGGTTCCGTTTGCAGCTTTCCGTTCAACTAAAGCAAGGTCTGGAGTTCCTGACAAGATGAATCTACTTACAAGCAGTGTTTCATTTTTAGTGCATGTTAGAGTGGCGTTGAAACATTCTGTAGATTCGTGTTTAAGAGAACCCCGGGTCTTTGCCTTCAGAGTTTCCAAGGAACACGCTTTGCACTTTACTGAAACACTTTCACTACACTGAGGACACTAATCGGGAGTCTCTACCTTCTTCGCCACAAGTGACTTTCGTAACAGGATAATCCAATTCCGCGGACTTCCATTTTCCATCGACGCATTGAAGAACGGTTTTTGCGGAGGTTCGAGTAGTTAACTTGCGATCATTGTTGTTATTAAACTGAATGCAGGGATTATCAATAAATAACCATGTAGATCGGATTACCGTAAAGAATGCAAATTCCTCCTTCTTGGCACTGCATGTCAGCGTCACGTTCTTGTTGCCTGTGGAAAACAGTGGGGAAATGTGGGCACCGCCAAACGCAAGCGAATCCTGACTACATTTCATTGGAGCTCTCCTTCGCTCTGGATTCTGGAGGGGGGAAAAAGGGGCGCAGGAGTGCACCCACTGCAGAGAATACAAGAAGAGGAAGACGGTCAGTAGCCTCGTCATGACAAATAAGAACGAATGAAGTGTTTCCGGGTTATCAGCTCTTATATGTAAGACGAGAACTCCTCATTTTCGTTCCCACCACTGCAGGAAAAATAACTTTTCTTTGTCTTCGTGTTACACCGTTGTAACAAACGGGTGGTTCGGGTGTTTTTACAGCGATTTTAAGGTCGGTAAGTCTGGGCTACCGCGGAGAAGAAGTTGTTTGCTTCACCTCTTTCCTTGACACAGAAAGAAATCCCGAACGTATCGATGACGGGGAAGTAAATTAAGACCTACATTAGTTAGGCAATGTGATTTATCAAAATTTAGAAAAAAAGCTACTGCAAAAAGAAAGTGTACAATAACAAAGAAAAATTGAATCATGATCACAATAAGTAATTTAAGAGAGTTGATTAATCCCAATCCAAAAGCTGCCAGCTGGCTATGCTGTGGCCGTGCAAGATTGATGGCTGCAAAGTGTGTCTTTAGTTTTTATTTAAACCAATGTTGCGTTTGTCAGAATCATTCACGGCGAATCCTATTCACCCATGCTGATAAACGGGAAGATAATTGAATCTGTTCATCCTTATTCAGTAAACGTTGAATGTGGAACGTTACTCTCCAAATATCTGATTTCGACTGACAGGCACGCAAAAGTACGTTTGTTTGTTTTTTTAGTGTGCGAGAGATTCTAAAACGTGTTTATAGGTCACTGACACCCCGTGCACAGTCATTTTTGTCAGATCTTCGTTTGCCACCCTTTTGTTCGATTTGTAGCTAGATTCTTTACAAGCGATCTGCTTAGTAATTTTTTCTTCATTGGAATAGATTTTTTTTCATTAAACGAAACTTTATTTCTTGAGCAACTGACAACTTCTGGGTGGTCCCATTTTCAATGGTTTCATGTCACGACGTTCACATTGCATACAGTCAAGCAAAGTCCCTAGCAAGGACCTATGAGCGATAAGGCTCTGCATATGCAAAGGATGCCATTGAACAGAGGCAACAGAACGTCAGAAATGATGAGGAACATCGTGCATTTTCAATTTTCTACCGAGCGGTGCTACGGGCGGTGACCACCCTATTTTCAGCGCGGCAGCACGTCACCACTACCGGTGTGACAGTTTGTTTCTCCATACGCTCCTTTGCGCGCGCAACACTCACAGTCACACTCCTGCACGTTACAATTCTCTGCAATAACATTACATTCTGCAAATTACGCTTTGCAATCTTCAATGTTACGCGCTGAATTAGCAGTTGATTACCACATGACTCCTAATGCGTTTCCATACGCAATGTTTTCAGTGATCAACGTCTCTTCACCTGGGCAACGACATGCCAATTGACCCTTGAGTTCTTGACCAACTAGGATTGATTGTGTAAATATTTGATATCCAATATTTTTATGTTTGCAGTTGGCATGTGGACGTTTTAAAATTAAATGCTGGCGAGATAGAGCAGAAGCCGTGAATATGAATCATGGATGCGAAGGCCGAGAAAAGAGGAAGATTCAGGCCATGAAAATGCGAAAAAAAGTCGTCGCTTCGGGCAGTGTAGCTGCAACCGTTTTTAGGTCGTGTAGCCTAAATGACAACGGAAAATAGTACCCTTTGTTTGACTTCCTCTTCCAAAACAGAGTGATACTCTTCTGGGTGATAGGCGACTTCACTGGAAAAGGAAGGCAACACAATTGCAAGCTCCATTACAATGTGCATGATGAAGAATCGAACATTATAGTGTGCTTTGTAAGGGATCGGGTTCAGGTGAAGCACCTCTATTGTCCACTGACGGTCACATCATCAAAATGTCCAACTTTCGTGTTCCTTATATATTTTGTCCTCCCTAGCAAAGAAGACTGTCATGAACAAAATGTGCAAATTTTTACTTCCCCATTTACTTCGCCATGCGATTCACAGCGTTGCGTTTTTTTGTTGCGCGACAAATTTTAAAACTCGTTTCTGTGCACACGACTCCCCACTCCGATGACACACTTTCGTTTTTGTGATTTGTAATGCTCGGGTTTACACGCAACTCCGAGTAGTGCGGGAGTGATGTAAGCAAGGGATGAGATGACGATGTTGAGGAATCTGAAGACGGCAAGGCCCAGAAGTTGTAGAAATTCCCATCATTGTCCCCCCAATTTCGAAACCATTTGACAGTTTGACTTTCTTGGCTACCGCATTACATCAGCATTACTCGGCGCGAATGGGATAGCAGGTGATGAAATCTGACAAGTGATTCAACACTCACACCTACGAAACCACTGGACAGAAGCGACATAAATGGCAGAGGATTTGGCGGTTTTCCGGGCTTCTAATATTTATGCAAAGTGCGATGCTATCCTTCTCGGACACAGAACCAATTATTCTTGCGACGCTACTCCAATCGCATCGGCCGTCCATTCAATTTTGTAAATTTTCGCGATCCTTCGACGCAGGTGTTCCGATGTTATTTGTTATGCTCCTCGGTCTATCGGTGGACCGTCCGTTTCAGATCATTCTAATGAATCATCACTTTCAGGAATAATTAGTACCGTTAACATGCCTCGTGTCGAAAACGAGCCTAAGTTGGACTTCAAGGATGTGCTTCTTCGTCCCAAGCGCTCGACTTTGAAGAGCCGATCGGAGGTGGATCTGATTAGAGAGTGAGTGGGGGGTTTCTGGTTAAAGAATATGTGTTTATTGAATGACTTAGAGATAGTGTTGACGCATATGTAGGCTAGTCTAAAATTCTCCCAAAATGTGCCTTTTAACCAGAGAAAAATTGTAGGCCAAAGACATCTTCTAACTTTTTAATAGTTTCTATGATTTCATGGGAGATTTAAGGAAATACGTCTTTCGTAAAAAAACCGTATCATGGGCATGCAAAAATATGAATATTAAATCAGCCTGCCTTGTCATATTCAATGAAAGCATCGATCCAAAATGACAACTTTAAAAAATAAGAAAATCACGTAAACAAGGTTCACAATTGCACCACGTTGCAGGTTCACTTTCCGCAACTCCAAGAAGGTCTACGCCGGAGTGCCCATTGTCGCCTCCAACATGGACACTGTGGGCACTTTCGAGATGGCCCAGGAGCTGGCCAAGCACCGTATGTTCACCACGGTGCACAAACACTACTCCGTGGACGAGTGGAAAGCGTTCCGCGATTCCAACGCTGGAAATCAACAACTCTTTGACAACGTTGCCATCTCGGCTGGCATGGCCCATGGCGACTTCCAGAAGCTTAAGGACGTGTGCGGCGCTGTGCCCGAGCTCGAGTACATCTGCCTGGACGTGGCCAACGGCTACTCCGAACACTTCGTCGACTTCGTCCGCCGCGCGCGTGAAGAGTTCCCGCGACACACAATCTTCGCCGGAAACGTCGTCACTGGAGAGATGGTTGAGGAGCTTATTCTTACTGGCGCTGATATGGTCAAGGTGAGTAGAGAAAGGCAAAGTTGATGACTTGAAGGGTTTAAATGGTCATAGGTAACGTAAAAGTGGCTGTAAAATACCAAACCATTCAATTTAATTTATTCCTTAGGTTGGCATTGGCCCCGGCTCCGTGTGCACCACCCGCAAGAAGACCGGCGTAGGCTACCCACAGCTGAGCGCGGTTCTTGAGTGTGCGGACGCGGCACATGGCCTCAACGGCCACGTCATGTCCGATGGAGGCTGCACAAACCCTGGAGACGTCGCTAAGGCGTTCGGAGGCGGAGCTGACTTCGTTATGGCCGGAGGCATGTTCGCTGGCCACGACCAGTGCCAGGGACAGATCGTTGAGCGCAATGGAAAGAAGTGCGTTCTTTTCTACGGCATGTCGTCCGATACGGCGATGAAGAAACACAACGGATCGGTGGCCGAGTACCGTGCCAGCGAGGGAAAGACCGTGACCGTGCCCTACAGGTAAACTACATTTTTTATAAATTTTTGAATGATACGGAAAAATATAAAAAAATTGCAAATTTTGGAGCTCAATTTGAAAGTAATCGGCGCTGCCCACAGAAGGTCGAACACAAAAATCCGTTTGACTACATATTTTGGTGTTTTCTGATAACGGTTCCATAGATAGCATTTGTGTGCGTCCGAACCAAAATTCAATATATCAGATATGAGTAAAAACTACTCAATCAGAGATTTATGGCCGTTTGATTCCGTCGGATAAATCACAATGACCTTCCATTTACAGGGGCGACGTCCAGGGCACCGTGCTGGACCTTCTTGGCGGCATCCGCTCAGCATGCACTTACACGGGCGCCACGCATCTCAAGGAGCTGTCGAAACGCGCCACGTTCATCCGCGTCACTCAGCAGACGAACGAAACTTTCACCAGTTTCGAAATCTGAACTGCTCACGACTTCACTTAACCGTTGTTATCATAGCGTCTAAGCATTATTAACTTTCCTGTTTATTTCACTATTCACATATGGATTAACGAGTGTTTAACGAGTGTAGGCATAATTAAACGTTATTTTTTATTCCCACTATTTAAATATAGATTAGCACAGGGAGCTAGGGGCGATCGGAGTGACTAGTTAACCGTCATTGTTAACAACGGTGGGCTTGCCCTTCTTCTCAGCCTGCAGGATCTCGTAGGCGTGCTTCAGGGTGAAGTTCTTGTTTCTGTAGCGTCTGCCGAGTGTCACTCTTAACCTATTGCGCTCTACAACTCTAGTCCATGGGCTGTACCTTGCATCCTTTATGTACTATGTAGAAAGCGGGACTTACATTTAAGAAAAGCTTTATTAACAGATGAGGTCTACAGGGTGATGGAATATTACAAAGGGGAAACTACAGGGGATAAAGGGGGACTACATAGTGTGAATGATGGAAAAGGGGGGACATGGGACTCCTGAGCGGTGGTCGGGAGCCGACCGCACGGTGTTCGTGCTGTGGGCCGAGTCCGCCGCGAGCGAGAGCCCACAGGCGTTTTCGGGACCAGCGGCGCGTGTCCTCCTTGGGCGGCGTTCCGTAGATGTTGCACTTCCAACGATCAGCCGACGATCGTTTAACCCGTAAGATCACCCTCAAGGCTTTAGTATATCGGAAGGCCTTGAGGGTGAGCTTACGGGTTAAACGACAATTGAAGTCGACAGAGGCGATACCGATGCCTCCATTCAACTAAAATGAGAGTTGTAAGAAGGCTGATCTCGAGGAGGGAGGCATACCGTCATATCGGTGGCCACCTCGCTCTCGGTGACGGTGTCCATGGGCGAGGAGACGAGAGGAGCGCGGAGCATGATTTTGCGCGTGAAGTACGTCTTCAGGTCAACGGAGGGTGACAGAGATCCCGAGTAAACCTGCTCCTGAAACTCGGCGATGTCCTTGACTCCGATGTCCTGGAAAGGGAGGTTTAAGATCTCGTGCTTAATGTAGAGAGGCTTACCTGGAAGCCGTGCTGAACGGCACGGTACAAGTAGGGAACGAATTTGTGGAGACTTCCTCGATCACGCATCGTGGCAGAGACGCCCTGGGCAACCTTAAGGGCATCGCCTTCCTTGGCGAAGTAGCGGTCCTGGGTGCTGCTGTGGGCTTCCATGGCGTCTAGGGATCCCATACCACGGTACTTCTTCAAGAAGAAGCGTCCGAGAAATAATCTCCAGGAGCCTCGTTGCGCGTGTAGAGGGTTGAGGGTGATCTTACGGATCTTGGAGGACAGGTGAGGTCGACTGAGGCGACGTCGAAGTCGACGAATCCATCCGACCCGACCCTGCCGGGTCGGATGGCTCTTGTGCAGAAGAGTCGATCCAGGACAGTTAAATAGGCGACCGTTCGATGATAAAACTTCTGAAATGTCACTTATAGCGCAAAGGAGAAAGTCCACTATGAAATGCACAAGAATTCAGCGGTCAGAAAAAATTTTAGAGGCAGAGCGGGTGCAAAGGAGCACCAAACCTGTCACTCAAATGGTCTGTGTTAAGGCAAAAAACCTCGACGGTGTCAGCGAAACGCCAGAACAGCGGCTATAAATTATGTCCTCTTTGTGCTCAAGGATCAGCCATTGAGAAGTTTGAAGACCAGTTCAAAACGAAAAAGATTAAGTCATAAATCCTCTTGATAGAATTTGCCTGATAATTTGTCACGATCGTACGGCATATGTCGCGAGTTTTGCCGACAATTTGACTCTGATTTATATAAACAAAGGCGTAATGAAGGTTTTAAATTTAATTGCTATTGGTTTTATCGTCTGTTAGGTTGTATAGAGCAAAAGACGTTAATATTGGCGACACCTGCCTACGGAAGTTGATCATCCACTTTTTGTCGACTGCTGCAAACCTTTTACTTACCATTTAAGCTGTAAATTTAGAATTTTTTTTACAATTCGGCGACCACTTATCAGGAACGTTGTCAAACTGTGTCAAGGTTTAATCGGGGTCAGGCAAAAATAAACAAACGAGAGGACTGTCTCTCGGTCATGTGATAAGCCTGCGAATCGATCAATGAGCAGCCATAAGCGGAGATAGTGACATAACAATGGTGCTTGATAAGGTGTCCGCTTTGCAGTTTTTGCAAATCTCCCGATTTGGAGACGAAAGGGGAGAAGAAGGAGAAAAGAATCTGTTTTTTCTCCAGCTATCCGCAAAGAGCTTAAGTAGCACTGAGAAGAACACGTTCTGACCCCGAGGTCCTCCTCTGTTGGTGGCATGTAATACACCAAATACAAAGATGCTTCTTCATTTTCAAAGTTAAATAAATATTTATGCAATAGAAACAATACAGATAAGGATGTCAGGCGTACTTACAGGCAAGGTGTGTTATTGCATTAGGTAATACATCGTTTTTGCTAAAAACCTTGTTTCCGTAACAAGACAAACCATCTGTTTCCACTTCTTGTCCATTACATTAAACGCATAAATTACACCAAATACACAAGGATCTTACTAACCAAAAAAATTTGCCGTTTACCAGGCTTTTTGTAGCATTGCATGTTGCGATAACGGCAGTTGACCACCGCATTATCGCCGGTATTATCCCTTTCTTATATGCGGCAGTACATGTGTCGCATTGCTCTAAACACAAGAATTGCTCTAAACACAAGAAAAGAACGACAATGTTTATACTGACGGCGGTGTCAACGAAACGCCAGGACAGCATCAGGGCTATATATTGTGTGCTCTTTGAGCTCAAGGATCAGTTGTTCTGCGCTTAAGGATCAGTCAGTAAGAAGTTTGAGAGGCACTTCAAAATTAAGGGGATTAAGGCATTAATCCTCGCGATATAATTTGCCTAATAACTTGTCGCGGTCAAAAAAATTTCAGAGCTGAATAAGATGCAGTCAAAATATCCGCAATCAGACCACTATAGAGTAGAAATATCCTATAGTTATTGTACCTGGGACTTAACAGATTTTATTTCTGTAGAGTGTAGGTTCTCAAAATCGGCCCGATTGCGGATACGCTTGCCTGCATCTTACACTAGCTCTGGCAGATGCAGGCAAAACATCCGCAATCGGGCCGATTTTGAGAACTTACACTCTAGAGAAAAAGATAAAAACAACCGCTGACAATAAAAGTACTATTTTCTGTGTTATAAAATATTTATGCACATATTGTATGTCAGCGATCTTTGCAGGACATCTCTGTTACTGCACCCAGTATTACTTCGGTGTTAATTTCGTCTCCGTAGCACGGTAAATAACCTCCGCCGATGGGTACTCTTTGTCCGTTAATCTGCAAGCATATATTGTCTTAAACAAGTTAGGTTTTCACTAACCCTAAAAATACGTGTTTTGGCTTGGGTGCAAGTCATCCGGTGAAATCTGCAGTTGTACTTAATATCCTCCGCGGTATTGTCTCTTCTAATGCCAGCAAAAGCTTTAGCGCATCTCGCACATTCTTCTAAATAATTCTCCGAAAATGAGAACGACAGTGAGAATACCGACGCGGTGTGGGTGGCACACACTTTGGAGTCTCGTTTATGGTGTGGGTCCGTCCATTGTTCTCATACATCCATGTGCCGTAATGCGAGCACTTCATTTGACGGCGCTCATCGACTGGAACCGCTCCACTGTTAAGCTGGAAGGGTTGGTATACAATTTACACAGAGCGAAAAACTAGTACCTGCACAGAGGGATTAGTTGAGTTTATGTTGCATACTTTCCGCAAGTCGGCGGTCAAACATAGGGTATTAGGATCCTGAGTTATGGCTTTTTCGGGAACGAATCGCTCACAACTAGCACATCGAGCTGAAAGGCATAAGCCGTCTTTCACGACCACCAACTTGAGATCTTACGTGGTTTACTGCATTCCACTTTTAGTATAGCCTCCGACCCAACGCTGAAGAACCCACGTACACAATCCAGTTTGTACGGTGACGACTTGATCAGGCGCGCGTCTCCATTCAGCTAAAAGCGATACAACCTATCATCGCTGACTATACCTACCTTTACGTACGGTCCAATACTAGAACCTTCGCATGTGACCTGGGTCACTCCACCGTCTTCAATTATTTTTGGCTTTGTGGAGGTGTCACCGAGTAGTCGAATGCTGCCGTAGCTACAGATAGTAGGTCCTAAAACGGATGTTTCCATGAATGTAAAGGCTGACTATACTTATACTACAATCAATATTCACCTTTGTATAGCGCTTAAAAGCGGCATCACATCATTAGTATAGAAATAACTGAATAGAAATCTTTAAAACTTACTTGGAACGCATAGTACACCTCCAGAGTTGACTTGAATGCCGTCGTATTCCCATTGCCTATCGCTGTTGCACCGAAAAGCAGCTCGATCTTGAGGGAGATAAACTTGATCAAACTGTAAAAGCCATGGTTACCACTTGGACATCAATAGCAAAAATAGCACAGAACAGGATTGGGAAAAAGCCTAAGCAAAAAGAGGTTCGCCGAAGCCGTAGAATTTTTGCCTTTCGCGGATTTTGCCTAGGATTGGTATGCCCTCTAGGTATGACTTCTAATTTGGTGCAAATGTCGAGTCACGTCCACATACATGCACGATGTCCGGCGCCTTGCACTGCACGATACGTGATTGACAATACGAGTTTTCCTGTGGCGTTGGCGTATCGTAGACGACGGGGAGAGTATCACAGTTTTTACACGGTTCTGAAGTCCTAATCTTCTTAAAACGCTCCCGCTGTAACACCTACCTAGATAGCCGCAATCAGCGTATTTGACTTCTACGGTTTTCCCATCGATTACAGCAGTCCAGAAGCGACCTTCGCAACGAAGATCAAGGAACTGTTCATCACGAGTAGATTTCGTGCGAGAATTACGCTTGTTAATCTGAAAATGTCGTGTAGACGCTCTTGGACGGTGGCGGACATACGGAAAAATAAACAAATTTGTATTTACGGGGAGGACAGGAAAGCCTCCGATCGAACAGTCCGCCACTGACCGTCATGGCGCTGGTTCTGCCTGGTTGGAGTTCTTGTGAGAAGCACGCAGGATCTGAAATGTTGGGTCAATCAAGATCGAGATCATGAGATGACCCAGTAACCAAGGTCGCCATCATTTTAGGCGAGCACAGTATCTTCTACGACCGGCTTTGGCGAACTTCTTTTGGCTTAGGCTTTCCCCTGAGTTTGCATCCGCGAACAGTGACGGTAGAACTACCGGACAGTACTTTTCTAGGGATGGTACTTCTGACCAGGGACATATCTAGGGACTGCATATCTAGGGACTGTAATTCTAGGATAGTACCAATGTTACTACTTAGACGGCGAAAGTTATCTTTGCTACGGCAGTTTCAGAGGGGGCTTAGGTTGTCAGGAAGGGGCTCAGATTCTTCCGGAGAACCTAGTGTTCTTATCCTAACCCCAAGAACAAGGCGCTTACCGTCCTCTCCACAAGTGACCTTCTTCACCAGTGTGTCCTGCTCCGTGGACTTCCACTTGCCATTCACGCACCGCAGAACAGTTTGGGCTGTGGAAATACTCGAAAACAAGCGATCAGGCCTATTATCAAACTGCAAGCAGATGTGATGGATGAGATATGTAGATTGACCCACCTTGAAGAAGGCAACCTCCTTCTTCTTGGTTTTGCATTGCAGCGTTACACTAGTGAGGTCCTGGGAGAAGGCGGCCGAAACGCCATTTAGCTGAAGACCGTTCTGAGTGCACCTTGGTGGTGGTTTTGGTGCTGGAGGCGTCGACACTACGGGAGCGCAGGAGAGAACCCACTCGGACAGGCAGAGGAAGAAGAATACGCTCAGAATCCTGGACATAGCAGAGAAGAACGTGCATCGTCGTGCATACTTCCTTCTTTATATCCGAATAGATAGAAGACGGATGCATCTCTGACTGCGGCTGCAAAAAATATATATTTTTCTGTTTTCTGGTTACACTCCTGGTTCCGTGCGCCTCTACACTCTTTTTAGGTCAAAGCGTCTGCGTAGTGGCGGGAAAAAAGAAGGACTGGATTCGCTCCCTATCGCTTGTAAGGAAGCTGTTTTCGTTCCGTGAGGAAGCTTCTTTTCTCGGGAGTACGTTTGTAATCAGAAAGCAGAACTTAGAGCAAAGAACATACAGTAGAACTTTGGCGAATTTTGGAAACTACCATCATTGAGGGATCTTTTTATGGTCAAAAATTTCCCTAAATCAACAGTTCGTGTTCTTCGTTGTTCACCATCTTGAGGTAAATTTGTTGCCCTGTTCCTGCTTAGATGTTGTCGATGCATCTTCTTGTGTGGAGGCGAACCATAGAAATATTTGAAATGTTTCGTCTAAGTTCTCCGTAGCCATAGGTTCAGAGTTTTTTAAATATTTATATTAAAATCCATTTATTTTTCACTCCATTGTGGGAAATTGATCTCCAAGTATGTGATTCCGATGGACAGCCACGCGACTTTGCGCACTTTTGTGTCTTTTGTCGTACCCAAGATACTGGAACTTGTTTCTCGATTTAGCGCTCGCTCCCTACAGCAATGACATCCTTTCCACACCCGTCTTTGTTTTTCGACTTGTGAGGTTGTTCTTCACTTGTTAAACAGCCGATCCGCTCCGACTGGTTTATAGTTCGTTGGTCCACCAGTGCCTGGAGAAGCTTTGGGCTTACCCGTGACGCGACGCGGACTGACCGGATTCGAGCACCAACGCAAACGGCAAAACAGGTTTCATCGCGGAAAGAGATTCCGGAAAGAAAAGGATGTTCTGCTGTAGAACAAAGTCTCTATTTTCACATTTTGGAGTTTCCTCCAAGCCTCCAGGACGTCATATGATGCTTATTTGGTTCTTAAAGGGCCATGAACTTTGCTTATATGCAAATATTTGAAATACAGAAATTACTTTTGCTGCTACTACATAATCTTATCTTAATATTAAAATATTGAAAATTAAACCATTGTAAATTCTGCTGAAT
>KN171600.1:50205-71660 GCA_000757755.1 Steinernema glaseri
ACCAGGAAAGGATGGAGCTCCAGGACCTGCTGGAGACAAGGGACAGGACATCGAAAAGATCGTCGGACACAAGGGGCCCAAGGGACTGCGCGGAGAACAAGGCCCACAAGGACCCGAGGGCGACAAAGGCAAAGATGGACCAGCTGGACCTCCTGGAGAGCCCGGCCACGAGGGAGCAGTTGGATTCCCCGGAGCTCCTGGACCCGATGGAGGCGAAGGACCCGAAGGCAAAGGAGGCAAGCCCGGAAGAGACGCCGAGTACTGTCCTTGTCCTCCACGTGGAGGCGGAGGAGGTGGAAGCGGTGGAAGCGGCGGTGGCGGCGGAGGCCACAAGGCTGGAGGAGGTGGATCCGGAGGAGGCGGTGGAGGAGGTGGCGGATACAACCGCGCTCTTGTTCACTAAAGAACTTCTTGGAGTGTTGTGTGCTCTTAATACGACGACCAATAAAGTCTTCACGCTGCAAAACCTGGTCATTTTCTTGGATAACTAGATCCTGGCCGATGACATCAGGATATATTGTAAATCGTTACCCATAGAGGTAGCCATTGGCGCTAGGTTAATGAAAAGCACCAAGTTCAAAGTTCAGAGACCAGGTCCAACCCTCTAGTCGTCTCTCCGCTCTGTAGAAAGGGACACTTCTTCTCCACCAAAATAGAAAAAACTACGAATACCTACTTTTCCATTGTTGTTGTCCTATCAAAGCTCAAGTGTCCAGTTGTGTTTATATCTCGTTCCAAATACTCGCCCATATGCTCCTTGAGTTCTCATTGGAACCCCAAAATATTTACCCTCAAAACAGCACACTCAGAAAATCGCCTCTTCAAAGTCCCACTTTCCACAACCCTTAGCACTGCCTCTACCTCGCATCTGGAATACAAAAATGCCCATTGTGCCCCAAGTGACCCCAAGCGCTATTTTCGGCGCTGAAATTCAAGCCTCGAGCCATAAAGTACGGCGCACTGTTGTAACTCGACTCGAACATTTGTGCAAACAGCTGTACGATTCTTGTTGCGCGCTCTATTTGCTTCTTCGAAACGCGGCGGCGGCTTCTCCCACCCCGGCCGAGTGACCTCCGCCCCTCTTAACGGCCGATCACCGCATAGCTGCTGGAGTCCTCGTGTGCGAGAACCTGTGTTCGTCCCCGTGTCCGACAGCTTTAATTTGACCGCCGCCGACATGAAGCCGACGCTGCTCGTGTTTTTCTGCCTCTTCCACCTGTCCGTCGCCCTCCTTCCCTTCCTGTCCTACACACACGACGACGTCGGCCTTCTGCCCGGGGAATGCCGAGGTGAGGGTCAAGATCTGTTATGGTCAAAACCTGAGGAGACGCTTTAGATATTGCCAGAAACTGTCACAAGCAGAAGAAGATGTGCCTGAGCAAGATCTACGTGAAGGTGATGCAGGAGAAGTGCGCCAAGACTTGTGGGTTCTGTGTGGAACCTGAGCATCCTGAGGAGATAATTGAGACAGGTACCGTACCCAGCTTCTTCTGGCTCTGAGGGGACCATTTCAGAGGAAGAAGAAATCGAAGAACCGAACGTTGTGTCCACTGAGCCCACGGAAGCTCCGGAATTCCCTGAAGAAGAGGAGGAACAAGTGACCGAAGAAGAGGAGATCATCGAGGAAGAGGAGCTCACTGAGGCTCCCACCACGACAACGACCCTGAAGCCCAAGCAGACATTCAGCAAACGGCGTCCGGCAGGACCTTTCTACAAGAAGGTCTGCTTCGACCGTATGAAGGACTGTGCGAAGAACGTGCATCTCTGCAAGAACCGGAACTACAGTAACCTGATGAAAAGCGTCTGCGCCAAGACCTGTGGCTTGTGCTCCAAGCCGACCGTTTCCAACAGGTTTGGCTCTAAGAAGGCCGTCGTGACGAAGGCCTGCTTCGACAGGAATAGCGACTGCGTGTCCAAGATCAAGATGTGCCGGGTGCCCTCCTACCGCGCCCTCATGACGAGTGTTTGCAGGAAGACCTGTGGCTTCTGCTAATAATAAGTGTGGGTCTCGTCGTAATAAGTTGTCCTTATTTACAATCCGTAAGTGTCATACACAATAAATATTAAAGATATTTGCGTTGGGCGGAGGAGCCTCGGAACATGCACGTGCTCCCTTGGAGTTCCACTTGACTCGTCACGACCAGCACCGACGTCTCGTTCGCGTGGCAGAGAGGACGTTCGCGACGGATTCGACGGTAAAGCCGAGAGAACATCTGAAACGAGCGGATTAGGGACAGGGTTTGTGCAAATAGAGGCGATGGAGTGGGGGCGATGGGTACAGGGAGCTGGGTTTGGGTACAAGGGACGCGATGAAATAGTATAAAATGTGGAATCGTTTAAAAGGATTCTATTTCCTTATGTGAATTTTTAAAGGCCAAATAGAAATCTGCCAAAGATTACTTTATGTTCAGATGTTGTGGAGTTGGTTCTGTCAGTCTTAATGTCGAGAAAATGATCGTCTTAAGTTATTGAGGATCGAAAAAATTGCTTATAAAGCTTATAATATCTAAATGTGTAGTTAAGCTCGATTCTTGTCACCATAGAGGCATCTATTAGCTCAAATTGTTAATTCCTATCGTTCACTGACTCATTCAATCTCATATTGCCCTCTTAGATGTATCTTAACCAGCTTTGTACACCGTTGTCCTCTTCTCATGTGTCTTTACCTCCCTTCAGCCCTCAGCAGATCCTCGTCCACACCATCTTCCTTTAACCACCAATACTCACCTTGACAAATATAGATCTGTACTTGCTGCCAAAGGCCAAGTAGATGACGATGGTCGTCGCGCCGTTCAGGTTCACCATGAGCGTGGACGTTTCCACCAACGCCGTATAGTAGTCGGAAGCAACGGACTGCTCGCTGTACAGCTCAAGAATGTTGTTGGCGAAGGCGAGAGCGTTGAAGATGAGGAATTCGGTCACAATGGCCACCAGCATGACTGTGACGCCGTGTTCTTTTCGCTCTGAAAGGGATTTATTTAGTTTAGGGGTAATCAGGTCGCAAATCCTCATAATTTGTTTGCTCATTTCAGAAGCCGAACGTGTGAACAGTCAAATCGAAATTGTTTGCGTTCGGTGCGCATCTGCAAATGCGCAAACAGAGTTAATATGATGAGCGTTCGGGTTCAAGTGGAGGCTGTAGAATACGCAAATTTAGGGGGGAAACGAGTGTGTGGGTTAAGCTTAGGCGATACGTCACTAAAAGTGGATTCTTTTATTGCAATATTCAAAGCCAAAAAGCTTCGCAGATTAAGGAGTATTTAAGGCGTCTTTCACCGAACGACAAAAGCCTCTTTGCTACTGTCACAGTGTGCTTTTTCCTATCTAAACGGTCAATGATTTCATCGGTGTATCAGCAAATCCCAAGGCATAGGTCACAGGCTCTTTTTGTAGTCCTTGAAACCTTTATTCTCGTTCCATCTGGGCACTGTGCCTAAAACTGAGCTCTTCTCATATCTCTTCTAATACAATAACTTCTATCACATTAGATTAACCCAACTCCATTTCACTGTCCTCGCCTCTCTATCGCCTAATCCCCGCCCTCACCCACTCAAGTACCTTAATCCGGGAACCGCTGTTCAATTAATCGCCTGCTCACAACTGCACTCCACTCCGCATGCGGCGGCGACTTCACAAAAAGTCGTCTCGGCCGTCTGTAGGGCCGATTACGTAATCTCTGTTTGCCCTCAGCCTTCCGCTTTGTCACGACACCGTGTTAGTGTCACTTGTCGACATTACCATACTCACGCGCGCGCGCGTAATCCCCTCCGCCCCCATTTGGCGATCGTCCGGTGGGTCTTTTTTCATTAGCGCAAGGAGGAAGTGTTCGTGCCGATAAATTACTCACCCTTAGGATGGAACTCGACGCCGCCGAGGCGAGCGTAAACAAAGATGCGCGCCTCTGGCTTTTGATCGCGGAACTGCAGACTAATTGGCGTGGTAAGGCACAAAAAACAACTTTATAGCGGCACAAGCACGCTCCGTCGACTCGGGAATGTGTTGCGCATGCTGTGCTATGCAGGCGTAAAATTGGAATTCCCCAGAGGTAAACAATGTTGCTAAAAGTTGGATTGTCGTTTATGCGCAGTTGGTCGACAGCTGGAGCGGAAGGAGTCGATTTGTGGCAAGAATAGATGGGAAGTTAGGCCAACCATGTTGTGACCATCGAACTATGTAAACGGGAAGTAGGCCTGGTACTGCCACGTATCCTGCAGCAAAACTAAGGCATACGGTATTGTCACCTAGTACGGTATTGTTGAAGTTTACATATATTTAAAATAGTGTTTTAAAAACACCTGAACAATTGGTCAAAAGTACTCAATGAACCGTCTGAAATAAGGTCGCTACAACTCATAGCAAAAAGGGATGCGCCGGATCCAACGAAGAAGAACACAAATGGGCATAGAATGGAGAATACCGGTGCCCAGGCCACTTGGAAGGATATTGAGAGAGAAGACCCAGGACAAGCAGGCGCTACGACACCCGAAAAAGGCTAGGGACATCCAAAAAAAGCGGGAAGGCATTTACGGATATGGAATGAGTGTTTAAATGTTCACTTTTTTCGGAAATGTTAGTTCTAAAGGCTTTTGGTGGGCTTGGGTAAGAAACCCCCGTCCAATGCTTCATCCAGCTTCGTAAGCATCCCAAAGACTTAATCCCCGGAAGTTCCGCTTTGAAATCCAGCTCGTAGTGACTAAGATTTGCAAAATCCTAGTAAGCCATAACCATCCATAGCACAGCTTAGTTTCCATGCTCTAGATGTGTTACTGTATCGCGTGACTCATCACTATCTACTCCTTTTGTTAATGGCAGTCGTTATTGACCATAATAGCAAAAAAAGAAGCTTACAACAGGTATAAACTGTCAAATTTCAGGATATTTTAGCACATAGCTATCTTTTTGGCCATCTCGACCTTTGCGTGACAGGGCCAAAAAGGTTCTTGTCCTCAATATCTCTTCCGGTCATAAATATACTGTTTACTGCCTAATAGATGACACAGCGTAATGAGGACCCTTAAGAGTCCGAGAAGTCGTCCTTTTCATCCAACTCATTAGCTAACCGTCCTTTTCACTGGCTACGTTCACTTAGATGTTTTCGGATTCCCCTCCGCACGTGTCCTGGAAGTGCACGCCTCGTGATGGGTGTTGACTTCTATTTCGAGCGTCCACCTTCGAGCGTAAACAACTCACCGGCATTCCCGTGCTGGCTCACGATCATCTCGCCACTCCGGATTCCGTTGGTGCTGGCATCGCTTCCGCTCCGTTTGTCGAAGCGCTTCCTCCTTGGGATGGAAAGCTGCAGCCCCTTAGTCTTCGTGTAGGTCATCGAACGACGGAGTCTAAACATCCGTAGGTCTTAAGGACTCATGAGGGTCTTCCATACTTGTTGGAGCTGCGTAGGGTGCTTATGATTCGGCAGTTGACGATGGTGAGCGTGATAAAAGGTACGAGGAACATGACGACTATGAAGGCTACGTTTCGGTAGGCGATTGTGTAGGTCGGGTCAAGCATGAACTTCGTGGGCAGAACGACTTCACTCATTCTGAACAGGATCCCTTAGGATAGGGTCAGAATAGGTCGTACATACCGTTGGAAGTACTCGCTTAAACAACCCGCGTTTTGGAGCTCAAACCATCGAGGGATATTAAAGACCACGGCGAAGATAACCGCGGCGGACAAGACGATCTTGACCGACTTGGCGCTACTTATCCGGCGGACCTGTACGGACATATGATAAGGGAGAAAAAAAGAAACCGGGCATACCAAGAAAGGGTGACACACACCCAGGTACCGGTGCACGGAGACCAGTATGGTCAAGTAGACGGAAGTGGTGTGCGAAGTGTGAGCAATCGGGTAGAACCAAACGAGCAGTCGCGGCGACTCGGTCACCATCTCGTAGTTCTCCGAGTACTCCGCGATCACCGGCATGGAGAAGACGAAGAAGGAGGAGACGAGCACGGACAGGTCGCTGATGGAGAGGACGAAGAAGAACCAGTTGACCAGCTGGTTCCGCATCTGGAAACAGGCAGATAATGAATGCCTTATTTAAAGGCCAAAATTCAGAATGTGTGGATTGCTAGGTAGGTTTTCTGGTTATGGAAGATCCTTTCCTGTCCTGCTAAACTAAAAATTGTAACTCGATAAAGCCTAAGGTTGAAAACAGCTCATAGCAACATCCCTGGTCATAAAGCATGTCACAAAAACTTCTTGAAAAGTGTGACTCAGAAAAATTCAGAAGATCCTTTCTTGTCCTGCTAGACAGAAAAATCGTAATTTGATACTGCATGGCACTGTGGCTCTGTGGCACTTGAAGGCCAGGAAGTCTTGACCCTTTCTATGAAACCAGACTTTGAATGCATAGGTGTGGCATCTCAGGATTCTTAGGGACAAAGTTTAGAGAACTCATTGGACAATTATTTGTCATCACTGCTCATAAAACATGTAACAAAGTGTTTTTGAAAGAACTGGGACTCAAAAGATATAAAACATTCCGTCTAGGAGCGGTGTCCACTCGTACCCAGAACGCACTGCTCATCTAATAATAGCGCCGAACTTTTTCGCATTAGAACCTTTCTGTTGATTGATTCGTCTGCATCATGAGCTGACAGGTGCTACTGTGAGTCCAGAACGCCACTTCTGACGTGTCCAGCAGCTCCGGAAGAAGTTATAGCAGAGATCAGTTCTGTTGCGACCTAGCGCCTACCAAGGCTCACGTGCTTATTACAAACCGCAAGCTTGTGTTTTTGCTTCCGTTGTTACGTAACACAAAACGAAATCGTCTTCCTCGGAACATGACTCAAAGCAAGGCAATTTGCGCTATTATTGAGGCTGTGAATGGCGTAGAGCTTTGATCGGCATAATAGGCTTAAATTTGTGAAAGAGATTCGCCGTAGAGGAGACGCCTCCGTAGGGTCTCGACGCTGCAATATTAATTTCGCAATCAGCCGAAAACGATTAGCCCGAAAATCAGATAATATCTCCATTGACGTAGGCGATGACTACGGTGATCTTCGCGTTTTGGTAAGTCATGAAAGACGTGCCAGATTATCTTCCGATCTCACTATTGGTTAAACAACGAAGGCATGTTTTAGTGGCAGACGGTATCAGGGTCCTGGCCACATTTGACTTGCGGAATCTTCAAATCAAAGGGCTTTTCTGGCCAAGGAACAATTGGAGCCTCCTTACAAGACCTTATTCTTAAGTGTCCCCATCCTTCTGACAAAGAAAAGTCGGTTAATGTTCACTAAAAAGTCACTGCTAAAGTTCTCTATCAAATGCCCTAATCATCTTGTAGTTAAGCCCTACTATGGAATTGTACCTGGCAAACAAAGGATTTTTTTTCAATTTTACCAGATTCAAATGATTTGTAGCGGTGACTAAAGAAGTTTTGAACCAATAACATTGGAGTTGACTCAGAAGCCCCGAGTAATAAAGCAGCAATGTTTTGGTTAAGTCCAATTGGACATCATACACAATGTGACGTTTTGTTGAGATAATGCATAGGTCAACCTTGACTGACGTACAATGACTACTTAAAATAGCTTATTTGCTACTTGAACACCACTTTTCAAGTTGTCGTACGGTAAATTCATTAGACACAGATTGGTCATCACCTGGTTCTTTCTAAAGTTCGAACAGTGACATTCTCAGTATGCTAGGCGTAGAAAATTCGTGCAATTCGTTAAATTATTTGCCCTTTTGGGTGGGCCAACAAAAAATTTCATTCAATAATTACTAACTTAGACGCAACCTACGCTTAAAGATAAGTTTGTTTACTTCCATATATCCGATCCAGTACGGTAACACGGACTCGAACCCGATAAACTGATGATCAAAAGACCACCATTCAGCCATATAGCCACTACAGATGTACGTGTAGCAAATTGCCATTAACATAAAACATTTTACTAGCTAGTATACACTAACAAATAAATTTTCGCAGAAAACGTCTCGTTACAGCCCTAGAGTTTAAATGCATTTCATTAGATTGTAATTTAAGGATTTCTTAGGGTTTCTAGGTATGAACCCCCTTTGACTTGAGCAAACCCACAAATCGCCATAATGTACTCACCTTAGGATGACTGAAGACAAGAATGTTGATCGCGTTGGCGCAGATGCCGAACAGGTAGGTCATGGGCATCAGATACACGCGGAAGAGTCCCTGGATGGGTCGGAAGGTCGTCTCGTTCGAGTGGAAACATTCGAGTTCTTCGAACGGGGCAGTATTGTTGTTCATCTCCGGGACATAGGCTCTGCAAATGGCGACACTGGACGCTAGGAGGCCAGAAGTTACGCGCCACGGAGTGAAAAAGGAGCGCCACTCGCCTACGCCACGTGCCCGGCGACACCTCCTCCGGAGGGTCGTTCCCGCTAATTTCGCGTGAATCTTTCATGAAGCCTCGCCATTCAGCGTTTACATCGCACCCCGTGTTGCGCTTGGCGTCTTTCTAGGCTAATTTCGGGGGGCGGAGTCGCGTTAGCCGACTCCGGATCTTCGGTGGGAGCGCACGAGGCGGACACCTGCACCGCCTCCGAAGGTAATTGGATTCGAGGTGATGTGCTCGCTACACAGGGAGGCCTTCTGCAGAGGAGGTTCCGATTTCTGCAAGGAGCAATAACGCGATTAGGCTAATTGCTGGAGAGGAGCGCGAGTGAGGAAGTAACGAGCACAGAAGAAAAACAGAGTGACAAGCAGTAAGGAAAAGGATGCTTGAGAAGAGATCGAAGGCCACTGCAACGGACAGACCCACGCTTCCAGTTCACTCCAGCTGTCAGATGCATCACCTTGAAAGCCTAAAGTGTACTGCAAACGCTAACATGTGGCTTTGATCTGAATCAGGCGAGATGAGACCAAGAATTAGGTCAAGAAGCTGCCCTCTTACGTCTAGTTGTCTAGGTAGATGTCTAGTAGATGTCTAGTTACAGACACACACAGTCAAAGCTTCTCAAAAGATGAGTATAGTAATGTTTCGGTCTCTTGGCCGTTCATAGTCCTCACAGAACTCAAAACAGGAAGTGATTTGATCGTATTCGACCGAATTCTGTGACACACATAGGTTTACTACGAAGCCTTGACAGGGTAGCTTATGTACACTTTTGAACAGAATACAAAATAGCAAAGTTGATAATACAAGTCCTTTCTCACCAGGAGAAGCAAGATACAGGCTCAGCGCTATAAACTCAACCGCTCGTAATTGAACTCGAACATCAGGTTCAAACAAGTACTGTCGTGTGGAAAGAAAGGCGAGCATTTAGAGACAGCACATTCTCAAGGAAAACTCTCGCTTCAGAAGCCAAATAGCTTTAGAAGCCAAAGTTGCAAACGAACTTTCGAAAATCTGATGTCAGAAAATTTAGTTCGAAATACTAGTCGGTGTGTAATCTATGTGTTTATAACTATCTTGGAATATGCACGGCAATCATGACCTATTTAGAGATTGGTAACCTGGAAGAAGGGACAAATAACAAAAAGGAACCTCATATACCGAGAAGGTTGATAATATGTTTTTGATCAAGACGGAAAAACAAATAGTTGCAAAGATTACAAAAGCACGTCTCACCCTGGACAGTCCTTCTTGAAAATAAACCATTTTTAGACCTTAATGGAGACAAAAGACGTAACAAATAGTCGCGCCCTGACCGAGGCGCCACTCAAAAGATACCTCTTGCCTGGGAGTTCCAAAAGTCGCGTAAGACGATTATCTCGAAGGGCGGAGCTAGAAAAGTGGTCTCTGTTTACGGCGCCAAGCATTCGAGCGCACGTCTAAATAATTAAGCGTCCGTCGAGCAGTTTCAAAGGATACGCAAAGCAGCCCTCGATAATTGCCGGACTGTTTAAAAACACGTTGCGTCAGGAAAAAAGCATGATTTCATAGGCCTTACAATTTGCTTACAGACATTGTCCTTGCGAAGGCCATAACAGAAAATCGAGTCCATGGTCGCCAGAGTCGAATTACGGAAGACCTTCAAAGTTTACATATTCACACGGTGCTCCAGCGCAGAAAAGTGCGCAACAACGAGTAAACCGAGCGACAACGTCATGAAACCCAACGCTAACTAAGCACTCGTCTGCCTTGGCCGTCTGGATGACCGCGACAGACAGTCTATAACGGGAAACAACCCGAGGATTGAGGAAGAAGACAGCGCTTGCAAGGACTCGATGTCTACATAAGCTAATTGTCGATTCATGGAAATCGTGGCAGGATCCATGTCATCCTAGACGGTTAAGTTACCTTATTATAGAGGAAATATGTTATTGATATGTTATTCAGGGAGGTCTATCCCCCTCCTAGGAGCCTATTCTCCGAGATATCACTTGGTTAAAGAAAATGATGCCAGTTCAGAAAAATCGTGCCAGGATCCATGTCATCCTAGACAGTTAAGTTACCCTATTGTAGAGTGAATAAGCGTTTTCGGTGATATGTTATCCGGCACTCCTAGGGGCCTATCCCCTGAGATAGTACTTGGTGAAAGAAAATGATGCAAGTTCAGGAAAATCTTTTGACTTTTCTCATCGCTAAAATCGCACGTGGAGTCGTTGCAGCGACCCTACTTTGATTAAAAGCAGGGAACACTCTAAAAATGGGGAAAGCAGCCAATATAGACGTGATTGTCTCTATCGGTCGTCTGGTAGACCCAGACAGACAGTCTATAACTGGAGCCTTCCTATAATACGGAAGAAAACGACCACGTTCCCTATGGAAAACAGCATGGAGGAGATCTCTGAGCATGCTGATTCGGTGACACTCCCAATTAAGGACCTACAGAGGTGTTGAGTCACGCACGACGTGTCGAGGAACTGCCGAACGGCAAACAATAGAATATGTTTGGTTGCTGGAGAACATTAAGTATGACATGATTTGTTCGCTTGTTCGGTTATTCGTTTCGTTTTTTTGTCCTCATTTTTCCAATCTCTCTATCTTCTCTAAGTAGGCCCTTCCCCTCCTGAAGCACAAAGACGACACAACTGCGCCTAATTCGATAAAACAAACCACGTCAGCAACTTTTTTGCAAAACCAGGAACAACCTCAGAGTCTAGGAACGCCAGGCTCGTGGAGTAGATTACCGTCTGAGAACAAGCAGATAATTAGACCAGAGTTGTTAATTTTGCACGAAAAAGTGGAGCCTACGCGGGCGTAAGCGCCCTCTTACAACCCCCGCCCATGGATCCCGCGTGGCAGGCGATCTGAATAATTGAAGATCCACGGGTCTACGACACCGAGGACAATCGACGGATCTAGGTGCTTGTGGTGCAACTCCAATGATTGTTCTACGATTAGGGTAAGCAGCATGAATTGCAAATTTGTTGTTAGTGCTTTGCCTTGTGCAGAAGGAAAACAATAGTTTAAGGGAAGCCGAACGGAAATCTAACGAACTGACTGTTTTTCTGTTGCTAGAAGGACAAAACGATGTGTCATTCTACGGTAGGCAGTCAAGAGCAGCGTGTTTGGAGATGCCCGACAATCCACTGTAAGGTCAACGACTTGTGTCCAGCTGCTAATTGTGGCCAGAAAGTTTAATGAGCGATTTTGTCGATTCTACGATGGTTTTTGTATCCCTTAAGACCACAGATCTTAGCAGTTCTTCAAGCACTACAAACTATATCAAGGCCTAGAGATGGGGCCAATTGAAAAGGCGAGGAAAGTTTAAAAGTTTGCCAGTTAGAAAGCGCGGCAGTGATTTTTGACAGCTTTTTCATCATCTCATCACCAAACAAAGATGTGATTTGTGATTCCAGTAACTCGTCAGGTCCACCTGCCGACCTTGGCGACAAAAATCCAACCTTTAATGGTCAAGTGCCTCTACCTCCTCCTCACACTATTTCCCTCGGAGGCGATAAGGAACACTCCCATAAAAACCCCACGCTAAACCAAACATCTAGGAAGACCATATGTACATACATAATGAAAACATCCTCCGCTACCAGATTCCACATGACGCCGCTTACATCAAGAAGCATGTCCTTTGACATGGCACACAATCTAAAGATGGCGCAAAATGAGTTATTTATTGCGGAATCCCACCGCAGAATAGAACTGCTCATGCGGGTGTCGAAGATAAAGACGTATACATGCGTAGGAATGAATTTGTTGTAACCTTCTTAGGACGGTCCAAATGTAATTTAGAGCGCATCGGCCATGCACTTTGTCAATATCTGCAGCCTATTGACAGAGGGCCAGTTGTGGAATCGGGAACGAACCTACTTGTTTGCCGTAAATGCACTTACAGGACATAGGAAGATCTTCTCTCTCTTTGACTTATGGTGCAGGACACTATCCTATAATCGGGGTGGTCGAAAGAAGAAGCTGGTCCTCCTTGGATAGATCAAAGAACAGTGCATGTTTGGGAGTCATCCGACATTTTCTCGCGACTATTAATCTACCTCATCTAAGTCGTAAGTTATGTTGTTGTGGTAGGAAGACGGTGCTGACGCAACAGAGCACCTTTCCAGATCCCGGACGATCGGGTTGCCCGACCGATCATCCAGATAAGGTGTTTTGGTGTATGTGAGTTGCTCATCGTTTACTACGGCATTTAATTAACTATGGTTTGTCGAGGAATCAAAAGGAAGCAATTGAGTCTTGGCATAGATTTACAGAGGATCACTGTCTCTTAGAAAGGCTGAATTAATATTTAAATTTTGAGGCTTCTCAATTTTGAGGTTGTCCTTTTTTTTGAGGACAACACAATATTAAACACTTGACTGGCTATTTCGTTGTCTATTGTGTTATTGTCAAAGATCACAATTATAAGGACTTCCTGAACTGTGTCCACCGTGTCCAGAAGCCAAGAACTTTCATGATGCATGGTTAGTGGAAACTAATGGGACGCAATTTGAGAATCTACACCCTTGAAGATTCTGCGTATCGAGAACTCAGGTACCCAGAATCGAGTTTAAAGATCGTAGGGATTTTCGTGAAAACACGATTGAAGATCTTCGATCGTTAAACTGTCCCTTTAATAAATTAAACACAAATAAGGGGTGCAATTTACATTCTACCCAGAATCCGATGGACAAAAAGCATAGAAGTTCTCCAACACCTTACTTAAAGCAAGCCAAGAGTCCTACCGAAAACCGCAAATTACAGTCGAAATAAAACAACGCCGTACTACAAGCCAGCTCTCGTGAATCCTAAAGTAGCTTCTCGTCGTGTCTTCTGTCCCACGCAAACATAATTGGCGCAATTAGGTGTCTGAGCCAAAAACAACACCACTTGTGGCGCGATAAGAATGCTGGCAAGGAGTACATGGCCGTCCCCAATCGTCCCACAAAACAAAGCATCAATAGTGGTGAGGATAGCAATATGAATACATATTGAGAATACGGGTCCCGATTTGCTCCCCAGGAGCGTAATAGTTTGGAATGCCTTTAGAAAAAAGTCAGGGGCCGGCGACTTTTGACAAACGCTTAGGAAGGCGTTTTTTCTATTATGCCTAAAGAACTCACTCAAAACACATATAAAGTACAAGCCGTGTTCCAAGAACCCTGAATATTTCCCGCGAGGGGAAGTCAAAGGGTGATGGAATGAGAAACACGGAAAGAGTACAAGAGCAAACAAACGAGAATTAGCGAAAGAACGCTTACGAACAAAAGTCACTGGGATACTCATAATGTTACAGCTATTGTTAGAAGGAACGCGGGAATGAGAGATGCCTATGGCCATGAGGGGTCCACATACACTAAGCATAAGTCAAACCATAAAGGGGCACAAAAAAGCGAACACTCACGCAACTGACGAAGGTGAACATTTTAAATCTGTGGGCGACTCATTTCCTGCTTTGCTCGGGTGGATATAATTGGCCAACAAACACAGCACACGAACCTTGAATACGCAGCAAGCGGTCTCTTCGAAGTCAACACAAGGAGCATAGCGAAAAATGGAGCTAATTTAAGGGTGTGTTAGTTGTTTCTTCTTCGATCTGCAGATAGCAGATAAACAACGGCCAGTGCCTGAAAAGCCTTTAAGGAAAAACAGGGCTGGGGAGAGCTCTGGAAACTTCATGGGGTTGTAGATAAGGTAAGGGATAAAGGCCACAGAAAAAAAATGCTGGCAGAGGATAGGGCAATATAAAGTGCTTGTACAGAATCATACATCCTATCACAAAATCTTGTTCTGTGTCCAAAATCTCTAACTCTTCCCTCGAAGAAATAAAACCAGCCCCTTACCAACGTTTCCCTAACGCTCAGACCTCCACGCGACTAATGACTCCCACTCACAACATCCTCTGCCAGCACTCAAAACGTTGCTTTTCGCATAAATTTGTCGAAACGTAATTTACGTGCAAACATGCTCGCGCTGTGACTCGGGAGCTCTTCACACGTATGACGTCTTGGGGCGCTTCGAACTAATGCAGCGCATGTTATCGTATGACCTCCCACGATGACGCTATGTACGCAGAAAAAAATATGAAAAATATTTTTCCGGAACTTGTCGTACGAAGTGCTGAAACACTCCTTGTTTCTATAATTAACTGAGGTTGTTTATTTCTAGGTGTGTTCTAAATACCACAAGTAACAAAAAACCTTCCATGCTACAATTTATAAAGTTTGAAGAGCTAAAAAAAAGAATGCTTGAGGCTGGGATCGAACCATCATCAAGATGTTTCGTGGAATTCTGGAACTGTCGAAGCGGGTTCGATCCCCGCCCTAGGCATTTATTTTTTTTTCGATCTCTGAATATCGGTTTGAATTTTTATTTATTTTACCCGCAGTTCTAATCCTTCGCAAAGCTTCTGCTACGGTTGCCTCATACTTAATTCCGGACAGTATAACCTCTTTTTTATCTTTTTTTCCTTATTTTTAAACTCTTTCCGTCTTACTCAAGACTTCAAGGACATTCCCCAAGTATAAACTTCAAAAACAAAGAAAAAAGCTGAAAAGTGCAGTTTTAACGATGCCCATTGCCTCCAACTCGGCACCCTTTATGACCATTGAACTGCAATTTCTTACGAACCCACAAGCGAACGTGCCAAGCAGTCTATTTCCAGTGAATAAAAACTCTACCTTGTCCGGAACACCCGCAGACGCGCGCCATTGATGGACAACAATGAAATTTATGTCAAACCGAAAACACGGAAGCGTCCCCGGGGTCCAAGGCCTTCCGTCAGAAGGCGGCCACTTAATTGGACCACGGCTGATTTGCAAACGAGAGATATACTATCAGGGAGAGAGATGACGTTGGCGGTGAGATTAGAACGCCGCACGCTCGTGGACGTACCCATTTGGGTGGAAAATTTCAATTTATTTCGGGCACCTGCCAAATGCGCCCTGGATCAGCGGACGGGACTTTGGAGGACGTCGGCCGCGAAGTGCGCATGGGGATCTGGGATCTGGGATCGAGGGGGAAGGTGCCGAGGTAATTAGGGTGAGAAGGAGGATGGGGGAGAGTGAGGAGGATGGAACTTTTAGATGGAATTCTTTGGACGTTAACGACAATGTGGAAGGGGAAGAAGGACTGTTCAAGTAGCCCATCGCTGGCGTAGAACCTATCACAAAGAGTAGAGTCTCGGAGATGGTGGCACGGGAAAGCCCATTAGAATATTAAGAAGGGAAGTTATGTGTAGTCGCGACGGGAAGGGCACTACTTTGGCTAACGCCACCGCAGTGGGCGCGTCGAAACATCAAAAATCTCGACGTGCGTCTGGGTGCGTGCTGGGAACCGATATGTCTAGAAGTAGGATAGAACATTGTGAATTAGGAGAGAAAATTTATGGAACCTCAGGTACGCCTCCGAAGAACAGGGATAAGGTACGGCGTGAGAGTATTTCTTCTTATGGATTGGATAAGAACAGTTTTTCAGCTTTAGTGGTCTCGGCGCGATCGTTGAAATTGAAATTGAGGACAATTTTCGTATTTTTATCTGGGACATCGCCACTCCCAACACAGTAATGATTTCGTCCTTTTCTCTTTTTTTCAGGACAAAGGGATATGACAAAAGCACCTCTGCACTAGCATTTCACTTTTCCTAGAAAAATTCCCCAATTAACTGCGATCTACAGAAGTACAAAAGATCGACAAACCGAGAAGTTCAGGAAGTTCACTGTTTCCCAGGAAATTTAGCACTGTGAACAGGATGCATGTAGTTCTCACGAACATTTAGATATAACCAGTTATGTGGTAAGCAAGTATAACCTTTCGGCTATGTAGGCCGTACAAAGAGGGTTGAGGGTTTGATGTATAAAATAAAACACTGTAAGAGCATAAGAAGAATTTCCATAAGAAGAACCGATGCATAGACGCGTTCCACGCAAAAGTGAGCCATTAAAAGTGAGACTAGATATTAGACTCGATGGCCTTTGGGAAGACGCTCGTTTATCACCTGCTTTCGTCACCACAAAGACAAACGATGACGTTTAGGGACACCAAAAACAAGTGACCTTAACTGCTCCGACGATTAATCTACCTAAAGGCCATAATTCTCGGAGACACATGTCCTACTGGACGGCATTTTATTAACCTTAGACATTGTCCTTAATTTCGCAAATTGCATCGCCATGGCCAGCTCGCCTACTCGGCTGTAATTCGGCCGCCACAAAGGGTCCAAGAACATAAACATGCAGTGTTTATCGATGGCTACTTTTTGCAGTTTAGCAGCAGAAATATGCTGGCGTGATGTAACATGCACGAACGGCAACTTGAGGAAGCCACGTAACATTCTTCCAGTCGCCTTCCCCATCGAAAAATTCGTTAAAAAATCGTAATGCGCCCAGCTGTTTATTATTTCCCAAAGAGACGTTTAGCCTAACAAAATTACCGAATTACATCGGAGACAAACGGTCCGTGGCCGTTGGTCTTGAGCCCTCAAGCAGAAATCCACGTTTATCTCCCTGTCATGCTCTAGAGAACAGATAGGAAGTTCAAAAACGCACTCTCCCGGGCAATGGCTTGGCGACAACATCCCTCCTCGGCGTCATCACACCTCTTGGGCTTCGAAAGACGTAAGGACTGCGAGGACAAATATCAAATTAAACATGCGTATTAGCCAGCAGTCATCATAATCATAATAAACAAGATGGTGTTATGTGCAGACCGCTGGCCAAGAGTGCCTCTGGAGCTGATGTGGTGCCCTCGTGCCGCACACATGAGAAGACACGTAGACCGAAAGTACAAATGGGCGATTAGTTATGCATGCATGAAACACCTCCTGCACAGATAGGTCTCAAAAAGTGTGCAGAATTGTCTAGGCTCCTAAAGTTTATTCAGGCGTAAGTGGTCTTTGGTGTGGACCGAACTAAAAAAGCAGCCCTTTGTAAATACGCTTAGTTCTGATAGGGGGACATGAATATACGGTAGACCTCCAGCCGGAGTATAGAGAGCCTTACAGCTGTAATAAAGTAGCAGGAACCGGCTTCTGTGGTATATACTATGGATAGACAGTAACATTTGTTTAAAGTGTAATAGTGGCTGTCCAAGCGTATTACAGTAGTAATCATCCATCCCACGTTAAGCTGTTTTGATGTAATGATGGTCTTTAGGGATGAAGGAAAGGCTATTTAGTTTATTCGGGCATAAATGGTCTTTGGAGTGGGCGGCATAGCTTGAAAAGGCTAACGAAGACTTGCTTCTGGACGGAATCTTTGGTTTTATAAAGAAAGGACCAGGAAGGGTTTAGTGGAGCCCTTACCTAGCGCTATGAAAAAATATCGATACAATGATGTGGCCTGGACTGAGATATCGGCTCTTTATCATGCGATACGTAGAAAAATCATCCTTTTTATAATACGATATCTAATAGTTAATATGTAAATCGTGGGATTGAAAGAAGAATAAAGTGCCAAACGTCTCAAAAATGGCACTATTATTATAACTGTTCTTAAGCTTTGTTCCGGTAATATTTAAACCTAAACTGACGACTTTTTTCCTTAGAAAGTCTTAAGCAGAAAAGCTCACTTTCAGAAAGAGAGCATCGTTGCAAGAGGTGGCCATTTCCTGGTATGACCCTGAGTCCCCAAAATGAGATCCCCAGTGGATCTTTGGCTTTTACAACGGCGTGCCCTTTCCAGACTCTTAACGGGTTTAAGAGTCGCACAAAATGCCCATTACGGAACAAAGGGTCAAATGTTGAAATTGATTAACACGTCCTCCCCCACGGCCAATAAGCCTAATTACTCGTGGCGGCGGCAAGATCCCGGGTGACGCGGGATGTAAATGATCCCGTCAGAGAGGGACTTATTAATGTCCGAAAGGGGATGGATACAAATCCCAACGCGGTGGCTGACTCAGCGCAGGCGGGAAAACAACAGATGCCGCACTCTCAAAACGAACGCTTAAGTCCACGATGACGACGTGGCCGATTAATTCAGTTAGCAATTAGGAGTGGATCGGTTGGAGTACATTTTGCGGTTACAGGGCAGAATGGGTGCGAGGGAAGGCTTGCAGAAAGGACTGAAGAATAGACCGTTTGGGGAGGTTTTTGCTAAGGTTAATAGGGATAAGAAAAGTTTCGCGAATGTAGTGAGGAGCGCCGAAAGTCAAGTCTACTGACAAGGGAAACTTCCCGTGACCACCTTGAAGGTTTCACAACACAAACGTGTTCGGGCTTTTTGGTACATCAGAGTCGAAATCTTGACGTTCAGGCCTGGGTGGACCTTGTTAAACTCACAAATACGCACCAAACCTCATAGGCCTTTCTCAGTGAGACTGCATAATTGGGGTATCTTATCGGCATCTAACGCTCCTTTCATATTGCTGAAGAACTGACCGAGGGAAACCGACCTTGGATAGGAGAACTTCAAACACTCATTCAAACGATTACTTCAGAGCTGTTTTGAAGTAGTACGAACAACATAGTGAAATAAACCTAATTCACGCCCACAAAACACTTTGACGAGTCTACTTCTTATTTGCTCTGTCCCAGAAATGTTTGCTCAGTTTTGCCCTCAACTTAGATACTGTAAAAACAAACAACGTTTTATGCGAATCTTCAAAAACTTCTCATAAGTGATGCTCCAACATGCTCCACATTATGTTGCCAGTCTATGGACGCTTCCCAGCAAAAACAGCTAAAGTTTTTATGATGTAACCAGCACCACATATTCGATGAAGAGGCAATTTTTTAAACAAATATTTAACACAATTTCAGGAATCTACGAAGCACAGCGGACAAGTAGATTCTTTGAGCTACCATATGATCTGACCCTACGCACTCTAAGGTCACTAAACTTCCACCACAGCATCCTTCCGCTCAACGAAAGCCGAAAGTCAACCAGAAAAACAATCGACGAGGGTAATTGACCAAGGTCTTCTTGAACACGAGTTCTCAGTCGATTTGCAATGCAAATGAACTGCGTACGAGCCACGGTCACATCAGCAAGCAGTACTCAAGCACCTGGACTTCCAAGTGGTCTTTGGACTTCCATATAGCGAAAGACGTGCATGGGAACGCCGAGAAAAAGGATGCGCTGTGCGGCGGCGAAAAAATCAAACTCAATGAGGTTATTAACTTTTTATGAGATGGTGACTACGCAGGGCATCCGCTTTAGAGGACAGAGATTAGACTACTTAAATCAAAGAAGGCAGAGAACAGTTGGACCAATGAAAGGGTCCTCCTTGGGGGTGCAGAAAGGGTCCGTGGGGTCTTCTGGGACTCACTGGTGCACCTCGAGATATCATAACAAGGTATCAAGCCACAATCCAAAGCAGAGAGTGCAATCTTTATAATTTCAAATAATGGGGTACAGACACCATCACGCGTGCGTCACAGCTTCAAGTGTGTAGACGCTTCCGGTCGCCCTTCCGACTGCAAATCTCAAAAACACTCTTCTACAAACACGAAGGTCTTCACGTGGCGTCTTTCCGGAGAACACTTGAGAGTGACTACACCCCACTCGGAGCCACTGAAAGGGTGAAATCGTAAAACTGCAGACGGAGTGGGGGTGCTGAACCCGGTCAAGCAATTACAATTAGGTTTCCAAGAAAAATTGGCCTTTTAATTGCAGCGCTATGTGTCCGACGGCGAATGGAGTGATGCAAATTCAGTGGAATTTTATGAGGTTGAGAATTTAGAGGCCGGTAGAGAGTGTGTACGCCACACCTATTCTTTTACTATTCTTCGCTTGACATCCAGTGGCGGATTTAGAAAACTGAAAAGTGCTTCCTAGCAGCTTTCCAGGTAAATATGCGTCGCTCCCTATTGACCGTAGAGCAAAAATAATGTTAAAGATGTTGAGTATTTTGTCATAGTACGACAAACTGGCACTTTTGACCGGGAAGCTACGGGGAAGCACTTCCCGGCTTTATAAAACCCGCCACAGGTTACCCATCCTTCACAATACCATAATTGCTCCTGAAAATATAATTTGTAAGATATCCTCCGATAGATGTTCTTCGTCTCATTATCAAAGTATGAACAAAAAAATGCTTATTTACTGGTGCTGCAAGAAAAAGGTAAGTTCATGTTAATCTTTGGTGAAGTCTCAGTAACAAGAGAATAGCATGCGTTGTAGCCGCATATCTCAATGAAAGAGAGTGACAAAAGTATCTATTTATATAACACTTCCCGTTTATATCTGCTTTGTTTTTCTCTCCTTTAGGGCTTCTATGAAGCTGATTTGCGCTATATGTATATTCTAGCGAAGTACGAAGCTCTAGCATACAATGAAAATAACAGACCAGTAAATCATGACCATCTTCACAGCGATACCACATCTACAAGAAGGATATTGGAAAACTGAGAAGGAGAGGGTCGAGGTGTTGAACTCGGAGCCACGTCAGGCGCATGTCAGCATGTTCGCCACTCGTGTAACACGGAATTACATACGTGTTTCTCAGGAAAAATCATAAATTTCCAAGACTCCGAACACCTCATGATCACCTGCCGTTAGGGAGAATTTATTCGACTGGGAAAAAGGCATGACTCTGTATGTCGATATAGAAGGACAATCACAAGGAAGGGAATGTTAAGAAGATCATGATGTACGCGCGTCTGTGTTAATATTTTGTAGCGTGATTTATATTAGGCGCGCTAATCCCGTCTCCAATGATGTACAACGCTTCGCCCGTCTACGCTCCATAGGATTAGGAGGTAAAGAAAGAATGGGCAGCTAGAGGAAAGAGGATTATGATGCGTTAAAAACAAAAACGACGAATTTGGACTTCCATTTATGTCATTGACGCAATTTCTGATTCACACTTTTTGCTGTGTTGTTCAAGTGGCAAGGAGGAGAGGAGTGTTTGTGAAAGTCCGAGAAGCCCCTGTGAGTGACATGAGCTGACCGATGAGCTTTCGATATTTTTGGATTCGGTCCAATTCTTCGCTCAAAAACAGTGCTCAAGAACAAAGAAGTGGAAAAGACAAGAAAGCACTGGGAAAGAAGTGAATGACATTAGGCTTATGCAAAGGTTTATTCCTGTTCCTAAGATACGTAGGATTTAGCATCGCTTTTTTGATCATTTCTTTTTTTTCTTCTATATTTAAAAAAATTGTGACCATATGAAAATTTAGAATACGGAATAG
>KN171600.1:71722-81976 GCA_000757755.1 Steinernema glaseri
TATTTAACGAAGATAATCAAGGAAGTGAATTTTACGACTATTCGAAAACGTTTAGTCCGGAAATCCGACCGGAATAGAAACAAATTACGAAAATTAAGTGCATCTTAAGTGTGACACATGCCTAAACGCCCTTTCCTAATGGGCTTCCCAGAAAGTCAAGGTGTAGTTCCACTGGAAATGGACAATTTCAGGGACCTTCCAGTGAGTGATTTTACGAGTGAGTTGACGCGTTAAAATGGAAAAAATGCCAGGCGTTCGCGTACAACCGCCAAAACGCAAAGATTACTAAGCACAAGAAGTAGCTTCCGTCATGTGTACTTCATGAAAGTGTAATGTGCCTTTTCAGCTCTGTTTCCTGGATATGCCCAAAAAGTAAATGTCTTTAGCATAGTTCAAGGTCTCTCTAGAAGATCAACGATCGTGTAGCCAACTAACTTCTCTATATCACTGTACAGTGGCATTTGATTTTACAAAACGCATGGGAATCATTGGAAACACAAAAACTGACACGTGTAGCTTCTATGGCAGATATGCGATGCCAATGCTGTAATGGCACATAGGATGGCCCTATATAAACAGAGATAATATCCGAAATAACTCTTTCGAATCCACTGATGGAGTACGTCCCCCGCACCTTTATCGAATCCGTTCTTTGTATCTCCAACCTGTCAGGGTTACCTCTGTTTCAGCAATTGCGCTCCGTCCAGTGGAATCAATCGGCGACGGGTCAGTTATCGCGACGACAGAACTGGAGTCTAATAGCCTTCCTGGAGGAAGATGGGGGCCTAAGCGTGATAATCGACGACAACCCCGAAGATGACCATAGAGAGGATCCCACAGTTGCCTCCTTAGAAGAGTTCGCCAGAAAAGACCATAGGTTTCACCAGATCACGTCCATGTGGTTCGACGACGAGTATTATAATGCGGTCTTGGTAGACGCGTCAGATCCTTCGCAATGGACAAAAATCGCGACTCCAGAGGATGTCCAGAAGTGCTTCCGTCGTATTCTCGGCCGAATCAACTTCGGCGACTTAGATGGTCTCTCTCTTGGCATCACCGACACAGTGGGATTGCACTCGGCAATCCTGGACCACCTGCTTGACAACGACGCGAAAACCCGAAACCTCTTTCTCGCCTACCAAGGGCCTGCTTCTACAGAATTTCTGAGGAGGCACGTGCACAAGAACGAACTGACTGATCTGCATATCTGTGAAGGGTGGCCTCTTGAAAGCACGGTTCCACTTGTGGAGGCTCTAGTCCGACAGAGACAACTTCTAAACTTCTGGACCGATACGAGGATGAACCCCAGCGACTCTTTAGTGGCGTCAATCAAGGAGAACTGGAGCCGTGATGACACACCCAAATGCAAAAAGCACTTTGTATGGAAGCTGGAAAGTCCTCAGTTGTCTTATGGCCGCGTATATAACCACCCCAAATCGATGATTTCACTGGTACAAAAAGTGATGAACGAACATTTTACACTGGAATGCAGGCCTTTATCGGCAATTCCACCGTTCCCACCGTTTCCAGTGGTTCACGCGTCGGATGGCCCTATGTAATGATAAATAAAATCGAAAAGCGACCCATGCGAAGTACGTCGAGTATTCAAGTACGCCTCCTCCCCCCACCTTCGTCGCCTCTATTTTGTGAACCAAATTACTCTGCGGCTGGACGTCCTGGATTTCATGTATGTTCCGATGTGGTGATTGTTCTAATAAAGAACAGGTATTAAGGTTGTCTTTTGAGAGGTAACTGGGGAATATGGTGGTGTTACTGTGAAGTCGAAAGATGAAAGGTGGAAGGAGGCATCAATGACCACAATGAGCACCACAGTTGACATGCCGACTGTGGAATTGCTCGAGTAGCTGCACGGTGTCGTTTTATAGTGTAGCCCAAAGCTTGTTTTTTTTCTCCTGTTGTCGTAGAAAACATGTCAACAGGGGGATTGGGGAAATTATAATCTAGGCCGTAGTTGGTTCCAAATTTAAAAATTTCCTGATATTTGGGATCAAATATGAAGGCGAAGGAGAAATCTCTGTTAGCGTACAGCACGATGCAGCTTCTGCTTATGACATGGCTTGTATCATTCGAGATTTTGTAGAAATGTGCGTTTTATGCAAAACTAGTGTGCCTGAAGTTAGGTGCCTTGTTATTTACAATTTACAATCTGTTGATTGGACTCCGTCACAACAAGCGAATTAAAATGCCCTCGGAAGAGGTTTTGTTATGCGTATCAGAATTACAAGTTCCGCGCACAAATTTTTGTGGCAGGGACCGAAGGTCGCCAGTGGAGTCGCTGAGCTGTTGAGTGTACATATATAGAAGCAGAACACACCATGGGCATTACATCGTCACTGAATCGAAAATGTGGACTCAACTGGGCTTGGTAAGATCGGAAGAAGCTGGTTGCCAATTAAAGAATTATTTCAGATCTTCGTCCTGCTTCATGTTACCACTGTGTCTTCCGATATACTCAAAAATCTTCTAGGGGAGGAAAGTGCAGTGGAAGAACTCGTCGAAGATCTTCTAGGAGAGGAAAATCCCGTGGAAGAACTCGTCGAAGATCTTTTAGGGGAGGAAAATCCAGTAGAAGAACTCGTCGAAGATGTTCTATGTATCACGCTAGGATCGAGTCACTTACAGACCACTATTTTCAGGCAAAAACATTATCTGCGCTGTAGGACTCGACTGCGTCCTTGGAGAGTGCCGTCATGACCCCTAAATTGGGAGCTCCTCCTAATAATAACTTTTACAACGAAGTTTGCGGTAAACAATTTATTGTGTGTGTGCTAAATAAATATTTCTCATGCGTAAAATTAACTTGTGATGAACGGCCGATTGCGAATTCGCCACGAATATTTAACAATAACGAAGTCCCTAAATTTAAGAAACAGACGCACGAGTGCTGTGTTTTATGGGGAGAACCCCTCTATTTATTTGAACGTTGCACTTCAGGAATAAGAGCTTCTCAACACTTTCTGTGGACATTTTTTTTTCTTTTTGAGGACACTTTTCTGTCGAGTGAAATGTCGGAAATTACTGCAAATTCGACATGTCGCACAGCCCTGCTGCCGACGTGCACGTATTTACAGAGAACGAGGAACTTTTGGCCTAATTGCATTGTCCTATCGTCTTTGTCGAACAATTGACGTCATGTGCACTGCCCATGGGCCTTCTACTTTTCATGAGGTCGGCAAATTTTAGAGATAAACGGCAGGAAGTTCGCTTAATTATACGATGGCAATCTAAGATTAGTCGCTCGCTGTGAGTGTCAGGGTTAGTATTTAGGTGATGGAAGCATCTAGGAGTATCGATCCATGAAAAGCAAAAAACGCACATACAGCAAAGCGCTGGGGAAATTTAAATTTTTAAAATAAACACAGATGTCACAAACATTTTGAGAATGACAACTTTTGATGACTTGAACTGTCACTGAATCTCCCATCTTTGGTCTCAGCCATTCCGGCTCTATTACTGAATAGGTCACTGATGTAAATAAGAGGTCACTGATGGGCATCAGAGGTCACTGATGCCCTCCCTACTTCCCAAAAATACATATTTTATTTGCTGTAGTGTGTTTACACCTGTTTTTACAGGATCTAGGGCGAAAGGAAATCTCCAAGTCTAAGTCGTCGAAAACCGTAAAAACGCGACTAATTCGGATTAGTTGTATTAGATTACCTATGTTTTCAACGTTTTTGTACATTAAGCGACAATCTACTTAATGAACTCAAGCACCTGTTAAGTCTAGACTCTAGACATACTATGACGGCACACATCTTACGACGCCATATGCTTACCGCTTGCAGAAACGCTTTTTGAACAGTATGGAGCACTGCATTATGGACTTGACACGACAGAAATTTGAGTACAGAACCCAATTAGTTTTGAATTGCCCTTTTCTCGTTTCCGAGGTCGAGTTTTGCGCCGTTCGGCATGTCGAGCACGTTTTCACATGATGCGTTGAGAAGTCACGTAATCATTGACCTGTGGTGTTGTTGTTAGATGTTGGTGGATCCAAAGATATTCAACAGGGTCCAACATTGGCGTAAATTTACTTATAGTAAATTTACAAGAAAAATATTTGACCTCAGGAATACAAAGGGTTAAACATTTTTCTCCATTAAAAGCGTTGTTAAAAAAAATTAAAAACGTTTCATGTTATCGCATTCTAACAATCTGTGCAGTGATTTGAGTTTTTTTTTCACCCAGAGAGCACTACTAGAGAAAAGGTAGCCGCGCGCAATTTGTGGGCAAAGCCCTGTATGTAATGTAGTAACTTAATCAAAAGAAAGGAAAAATATAAGGTAAAAGTAGAAAGAGAGACTTTTTCCGGAAAAGTAAATGGGAATAACGCGTGACGTGTGAAACAATCTTATTCACAAAAACACCACGTGGGAGGCGAAGGAATAAGAAAATGAATACAGGAAAATATTCATGCACCTTCTACGTGTCACACAACGGCCCACCTCCGTTTACAGCTTTCACCTCATTAAACTTCAGGAAGTATCCACTTCTAATGCAGTTCCCGAATCACTCGAGCCAAAACGAACGGAAATGAAAAGTGGTAGTAAGGACAAGTATGGGGGAATACTATCCCAGTGGGAGAACGAGTGGAAGACAGTAAATATATAGGTAGGCCCACATCTCACGCTTTTTGCTTTGCAACAGAGTCAGCTTCACTGTTACAGCCTAGGATAGATGCTCAGGATGAACCGTTAAGCACTGGGCTTGCACATCACGGCGCATTACTTAGCGAGCAATCACGTTTGACGAAAACCAAGGCGACCGACTGTTCCTGGTGGGCGGCCGAGCATAAGGCGGAAGCGCAATCGCGCCAACAATTGTCCAAAAGGAGGCAACTGCCCGACCCCAAACATTCGACAACAGGAAATCCTTATGAACTCGGCGCCGAATTCTAGGATTACGAAAACAACGCGCCGGGAACACGAGCCGCCCTCTTTAGGACAGCGACCGGACACCGATACATCAAGAATAGCAGTTCTCTTTAAGATTTGTAGGGCACTTATTGGACTATGGAAAACAAGCTTGCTTGAACAGATCGAAGATGTTCCTCCCTCTAAGTCGTGACGTCACTTTGGCGATGCCCTCAGAGAGGTGTCAAAGAATTGAGGGCTAAAGCACGTCCGCACTGAGGGAGGTCAAATATCTGAAAGATGATTGATCGAGTTGGAAGATTTATCGGCAGGTGGCCCGATGACAGGGGGCAAGGGAGTTTATATTCCAATGTTTCTATCGATCAAGGAAACTGTGCTTAGGTGTGTAAAAGCATAGATGCCAAAACTTAAAATTGGTATATGGCTGCTGAAAATCATAATTCCTAATGTTCAGTGGTACTATCGCCAACTATCACTAGAAAAAGGACGGTAAAGCAACGCTCGAGGCTAAATTCTATAATAATGGCATCAGCACAAAAAAAAGAACACCTTATTTTCTGGAGTCTTGGGCACCCGACAATGCAGTCCTACATTTACCTGCAGAACTTCCTCTTCTACGTACAGAAAAATTTTGCTGCAAACAACATCCAAAATGTCTGTCTTTGTACTTTTTGTACCGCGGAAAGTACAAAGTAGAAAATATCCTGCAAAAACACGACCTTAAAGAAAAATTCTCGTTAATTGAAAAAAAGCTTCGCAATCGCCAAAACTTCAACGTGTTGCTGTCCTCTCGTGTGCAAATCTATAGGCGCTAATAGAATGGCTACTCACAGTTCGATCCGTGCTCATTGTTACCTATCTTACAGCAGTAACGGGCCTAATGTGTAACTAGTTATCCCAAACTTTATCTACTCGTTTGGACTTGTTTTTGGCTAGATCGATAAATATGCAAATGCAAATGGCCATATGCAAATATGCAAATGTTCATATGCAAACGCATTTTTATGGAAATGAACTGGGCTGCGCGCATAGATTGCGCGTTGTAACCTAACTTCCAGCAGTAAGGAGTTGGTCTCAAGCTTATCTCAATCTGTATCTACTTTTTTGGACTGATTTTTGGCTAGATCCACAGATTTCGGGTTTTTGCACAATTCTATTATGCATAGTTCTACGGAAAAGCTCTAAACACGGGTCACAAACGCTGCAATTCTTCACCTGAGATGCCGCGCACTTAATCCACATCACTTAATTACAGGCAAAAGAAGAAGCGTCCAAAGAGCGATCCCAACGGGAAGCGCGGATAAATAAACCATCCGGCTCTCCAATTACCCGCACACCCTCACCCATCTAGCACGTAAATCCGCAACGTTTCCTCTTGCAGTCCTTGCTCCGCTTAATTGACGTCACCGTCCACGATTATATCACAAGGTTTCGAATTTGTCTTCCTCATGAAGAAGGACCGATACTCGTCTGCTTAGAATGTCTCAACAGCAGAATAACAGTGTTTTGTTCCGAAGTGCTGGTTTCACGGGAAACACGCAACAGAGTTGTTATGTTTGACGTTTGGGTGTATCATTACGTGAATAACAAAAGAAGGTCACCTTTGAATAGTTTCGTGAGTCAAAAGGCTTTCCGATATGTCAAAAAGGTGGACATGGAGTGAAAGACTGTGGAACAAAGCACGTAGAGATGTGAAGCGAGCACGTAAAGACGAACACGTAAAAATAGAATAAAGCCTTATGTGAAAAAACAACTTCGCATCACTCGACACATTCCCTTAACATCTTCAACTCTGCATTGACAGACGTCAGTGCAGGAAAACAACATCGCAAATCAAATTTGAATGGCGGCCCGTCGTGTTAATGTTTCTTTTTGATCTTTTCACTTCGCATCGTTGTACGATGGAGATAGCTCCCGTAGGTCTCCATAGAATGCACGCTGGAGAAGCAGCCATCCTACAGTGAAATCATATGGATTTTTACTACTTTCATGGTATAGACCATATCCAGCGGATGCAATGCCAAAGGAGTAGGGTGGAAGTAGCTCAGGTCAACGGCCAATACTGGCTTAACATTTGCTACACCGGGATACGGTAAAATGTGGTGTCCACCAGCAGGATAGGAGAAACTATCGTGTGCACTTGGGCTGGATTCACTTCATCAAGCGTTCAATCTTTTAAGGACAAGTTACACATTCTTTACTCGGCCTTCTTGTCACAAATATCGAAACCCAGCGAATGTCCAGAACATAAGGTCAATAGAGCAGTTCACTAACCCGAAGAGTCCTGTTTTTCACGTTTAGCCCGAGCCATAAACAAATGCATAGTGCGCATATCCTGTTGACAAACAAAGCCATGACCAATCTGGCTGTCAGGGTGCAAGGTAAACAACATAATTATCATATTTCTATTAATACAAGAAGAAGTGAAGTATGATCACTGACATTTAAGAAATGAAATAGGTGACCCTACAACAATGATTAACAAATGTCCCACGTCTTGGTTGGAGTTGCGTATTGTGGGAACGTCATGTGCTGGCCTATGTGCTTTTCCTTTCGCTTAGCCATTGTCAGAAGCAGGCAAAAACAAATTTCCAATTAAAGCGCTTGAGCGCTTCCATGCCAACATCAAACATTGCAGGAACAATAGGAAACGGCATGGCAAATATGACTTTACTTCTTGACTATACATACAGTGAAAAAAATTTGAAATGTCCAAGAACCCCAGGCAAAGCAATCTACGGTGCTGCCGACTGTTATAAAGTGAAGCATCAGGGACCATCAGGAGCGACATGACCACTACCAAAAGCTGTCAAGGTTCTGTCAGCATTTCCCTGAGGCTTAAGTTTGCTATTACGAGGAAATAATGTTTCCCCAGGCACGTTCAAAAGGGGTGTCCTAAACAAGCTAAAGCTTATTCGTAACCATGTATGCCTTAAGCAGCCTAGAAATGTCCAGCCGTCAGCTCTAATTTGAGTAGAATCAGAAGAGTACATGTAAGAAGATTCCCTCTTGGACCCGTTCCGTGAAAACAGGGTTAATTTGGGATGTTTTGATGAGAGCGCTACAGCAGTACGTCCTTTCAAGATGGTATTTATTATCTGATCCCTATACCCTGTCAAATACAATTACAACTACAACGTATTTAGAGCATATGAAGGCTTTAATTGGGGTCTTAAACTATCGGCAATGTAGTGCAGTGTCCCCACTGGCTTTCTCTAAGAATCTTAATCCGACTTGCTTATCGTCCAAACAGGCAAAATCCGGTAAACAGTAACATTTTTGCCTTTCGGTAATCATATTAGACTCAATGGCAACGTCGGCTAAAAGCCAGAAAGCAAATTAGGCTCAGACTGGTACGCACGTAAACAACGCATCAAACGTGGTTCTGGAGTCACAGCGTGGGACTTGCTGAGAATATGTAGTAATCCACAATAAGTCGATCCGCTTTCCTCTTTAATCTGAGTCATAAGACCGGTACGACGGTATGAGATAACGCAAGGATTTAGAGAACAGCGTGTTAGCCAGGATTTAGCGTCGGCCTCGCCTACTTGAGCAGATTTCGAGATGGTGGTATGGTAGGTTTTGGAATATTAACACCAAGTGTGAGCGTTGAGGCCTTGGAATGCGTACGCGCATGATAGTTCACTTTACTATGATAATCCAAGCGTAATAATTTTAATAACACACATATATAAACTGTCTTTTGACCTTTTCTAATTAAAGAACAAATTGTCTTCCCTGCGAAGTCCAGAGTTACACACATTAAGGTCCTTTTACTAGATAACTATGTATTTGTTAGGTAACAGTATCGCAATGTCCTGTAATTTCTACAATGACATCATATCCCCGAAGCCCTCATCACAAAGGCTATAATACAGAAGACATATCAAGACAGCGGCCGGAAATGACAGGCTGTGGATCCACGTGGCAATAAATTCTATAGACCGAATGCCGGAATCCACGAATGTCAAACAAAGTCGTGGTAAACAAGGCGAGACAGAACGCCCCTTACGTTAATGTGTTAATTCTAGAGAACATCACCCTTATAAGTGACTTTAGCGTAATAAGTGTATAAATAGGAGTCCCTTGAGGCAATCTCCCAAATGCTTAGGAAGTGTTACAATGAAACAATCAAAGCAATCCATATTTGGTAAAAATAAAGTACGGTAACAGTAGCTACAGTCCATCTACAGCTACAGTGCTGATCGCAGGTTAAAATGGATCTTCCGCAGCCACGAGCGACTTCTTTCTGTCTCTAGACAGCAACATGTCTGTCTTAAGTCTACTAGTCTTGATATTGTCTCTTCACTACCAATGGAAGAGACAGGAGCGTGCACAGAAGTGTATAGGACCCCAACATCCATCATATTAGTTGTCTTCTCAAGTCATTATGTATTAATAAAAACAAATCTATAATAAAAGAGACAACAATGTCAATATGAATAAAAAATATTGCAGACGCATCTATACAACAATAGTAATGGCGGGTGGCAACATCGGTGTTTGGCGAACAGAGAAGTTCTGTTTCAGATCAAAAATGCTTGGGCAATAAACTTTGAAGCAGTGTGAAGCTAGTCGTCGGCGTCGTAGTCCTCCTGTAGGCGCTGCTTTTCGATAGCGCCCATGGTCTTCCTATAATGAAAATCGGTGTCTAGATTACGGTAGATAAGACTTACTCTCGTTTCGCCACGTCATAATTGTCCGAATGCTTCATCCGTCGTTTGCAGAAGGCGCAGCAGTAGATGATGAGCACGAGGAGAATAATCATCAAGATGATGAGTATCAAAGGCAGTATCCATCGGCCCCAGGCTGAGATGTGAATGTGAGGGGGGCGTCAAGAGGGTGAGACTTACTGGAGACATACAACTGCTGCTTCAGGGTAGATTGGAACGTGAATTCAGGTCCTTCGTCGATTAGGGTGGAGAACTTGTTACTGGCTTCGCACCGGTACACACCCTCGTCCTCACTGTCGACGTTGTGGATCTCCAGGTCCGTGCCGCTGACCAACTTCATTTTGTCGTTATATTCTTAAAACGAAAAGCAGCGATCTACAGTGTGTCGCAAAACGTCGCATTAAAATTAAAATGAAGATTTTTTCTTCATTAAAATAGTGTTTTTTGAGTGCGATGTATGGAAAACGTGAATACGTTAATAGAAAAGGAGGATATCCACCGAATATCTATCACAATAGTCAGGGGACTGCGTACGGTTTTTAAGTGAAGGTAAAAGGATATCTATAAACTCACAAGGATACCCTGAGGAAAAGAACCATATCCACCCCATCCTACTCATCATTCACAATTACATAGTGCAGTTTTTGTCCGTCCGTCCGTGGCGTCACGCTACTTGAACCTTT
>KN171609.1:5443-17573 GCA_000757755.1 Steinernema glaseri
AACGGACCCTTACCCTTACGGCTAAGAACTACTGGTGCTGTCAACGATTTCATTGATAAAGCATCACTAGGCTTCATAACTAACCTTTGACTGGGCTTGGGATGGCTCCTTGCGCTCGCAGTGGACCTTCTGGATCTGTGGAGTCCGCCCTCCGGATAGTAAAACGCGGAAGGAATAACTGAGAGCAAATATGTACAACTACAAGTTCCGCTTCACCAAAACATTGTGTTGGAAGGACATGGAGGTAAATGCGATAACACCGAAAATCGATAGAATTGTCCGCTCACAGATAGAAATAATCAACAAGCGAACATGTACACAAAGAACATTTTGAAGTCCGACACTTACGTCACATTTTGGAAGATGCATAAGAATTCCAAACCTTATATGGAGACAAGATCTTAATTTTAAAAATGCGATTACCTGTTCAATGTGGTTGTAGTCTCCGAGAAAACACAATGTGTTTGAGGGGCCGAAACGGAAGGATTTGAATTCTTTAAGATTTGGACAATCCTCAGAAGTAGACGACCCGAAGTCAAAAGTTGTCGAAAGAGCTGTGTGCTCATCAAAAGCAGTGGCTATTTCTATGTAGACCAAAAGGCACACAAACACGGTACACTGTCGGCGTCCCGCCGATTATGTTCTCACGCAATAGATCACAACCAGCAGGAAAACCTGTAGAAAGATGTGCTACGAACAAAGTGTGAATATGACGAACATTTGGTTGTTCTTTAATATATCGTTAGTGTACCAAGATCTACTTTTCACTCACAATAAGGCTGGATTGTCTTGGACCCCTGAAGCACACTGAAGTACCTTTCATTGTTAATCTTTTATTACACGTATTTCTTTGTTAGAATTTGAAAGTATTGTTGACTCACTGGCAGTTTAAGATACACATCACAATGGCTAAAACTTTGCTTCATTTCTTGTCAGGATTCTGGGTACGGTCTATGAGTGCTTGTACTATATGCTGAAATCGATTGCAAGATTAGATGAAGCGGTTAATGTTTTTTCAGCGATACCTTGACTTCTGGAGGACGCCTAACGAGGCTTTCGTATTCGGTGCATTTGGTAGCGATTGATCTAATGGATGGAAGTCGAAGGATCAATTTGCTGAATCGGTGTGTTTGATGGAGGTTGAGCTTACAGTATTCTTCTAAGGATTCGAGGACCTTTTCGCGCTGCGAATCCACGACGGCTGGAGAGGATAGTCCAGGAACGTCTAAATGGAATAACTGATTTTTTTTGCGGAAAGGAATTGCAAAAAGAACCGAAAATAATGTGCTTCTGAGTCTCACCTGGATCGAATAGGACAAGGGCTTTGAGAGCCCCTCGCTCGGCACTGTCCAGGTCTCCCATCCTCTTCTGAACTTCAGTCGAGATTCGACTCAGAAGCCACTCTATCCTCGCATCGTCACACTTGTCAATGTTCTCTTTGTAGTCGCTCCAAAAAGGGGACTGTCTTGCTCCGTCAGAGATGATCAACTCGTTCCATGCCTGCCTGATGAGAAGGGCCTGGTCCTGAATGGAAAGATCGCCAAAAGTCGGTATAAGAAGAGCCCAGTCGAGAAGCTGCTCCATCAAACGTCGCATGTCTTCCGCGCTTCGGGTATGACCTTTAAGATACTGAAGGAGAAGGTGCGCAGCTAGAAAGCGGCGACCTACCGTAATCCCTCTCATGAAAAGCGACTCGCTTCGTTCTTCCGCCGAGGAAAGCGACTCTATGGTGATCTTAAAAACTGATTATTGGCATGAGAAGACATAGGAAGCAATACCCCAGGACTTGTGGTGCTCTCCGGCTCTAGCAGTAGGTCCGCCTCGGCCAAGTACTTCATCTCATTGCGGACTGTTTGCCTCTCCTCCTGCACCGCTTCTCTCTTCATTCCCATAAGTTGACATTTCCTATATCTACAGAATTGGCACCTATTCCGTTGCCTCTTGTCGATGACACAGTTCTTCGCCTCGCGGCACTTGTAGCGCAGGTCTTTGCGGACCGTTCTCTTGAAGAACCCCTTACATCCCTCACAGCTTGGGACACCGTAGTGCTTCCCTAAAAAGACTCTATAAGGTCATGCTAGAGGCTACTGGAGGCACCTGAGGCCTTGTCACCACAGATGGCGCAGATGTGCTTTGCCGACGTCGTAGTTATGGTGGACCCGTTGGACAGCAGAACCGATGTTGTGGACGTACTAGAGCTCGTCGTGATCTTGTCCATGGTCGTTCAGAACGTACCTTGAGACGGAGGCGTCCCTATCGGAGCCGTCGTAGTCGTCGAGAGAGTTCGTTTGGATGATGCAGATAGGCGCCTGCGCCTTTGACATCGCGGAGCTCATCGTCGGCTGTTCCGATGTCTCCATCGCTGGAAAAAATCTCACCATTAGGCAAGGTCAATTGGCATTGCATTAAAAAAGGTACTTGACGCTAAGATTCGCTGCGATATTGCGAGTGGCGCCTCAACTGCATGCTCGAAAAAACGCTTTTCTGTGAAACTGCAGAAGCAAGTTTATGAGGCTATAAATCAAGACAAAAAACGCATCTTTTTTTTTATTCTTGAGCACAGATAATAGGATAGACGTAATTGGATCGTTCTGTACAGGAGTTTCAGAATCTACCCTCTGAGCAAAAGTATTTTTCTGGCAAAGCTTATGTTAATCCGTTATAATCGTAAAACTGTTAAAAACGGGTTACAAAAGTGGCATCTTAGAATAGATAGAAGTTTACTTTTTGTGGACACGATTTTGACCCTTTAGGATCAATATAAACTACGAACTATGAACGAACCCAAGAATTACATATTGTTGACTTTTTTGGGCCATTTGTACTCTCTATGAGTGATTATTTGCAACAAAGAAGATTCAGGTTGTATATTTGCAAGAGATAAAGATTTCACTTTGACGCGACAGGCCATTAGTAAAATAGTCTTTTCAGATGCTACAAGATGTACTATTCCTAAGAACTTCTTTCTTTATACTGTTAAGCTGGTAAGCTCATTTAGGGTGTTTCCCAATAATAGAAAAACACTACAGAGTGTGTATTTGACTCATTTAATTCTACGAGATTATATTTTTTTCATTCTACGGACTTTTGCCCTAGGTTTCCGGTGGCAATTATACCAGAATTGCAACATGGGTGCACATACGCCCTCTTGTTTCCAACCAATGCAGCTCTGATGTGATTTGCGGAACCGCAAGCCATAAAATCGCGCACTGCAAGGCTCCCCATCGCTTCGAGTGTAAAATTCGGACTTTTTTCGATGAAGAATGAAAAGACAATCGTGTTGCGTTATGACCTTTACGATTGCGGCGCGCGATAAAGGTCAACGTGGCGTCGCCGGTGACGTTGCAAAGTGGAATTTAATTGAATAAATAGACACGGAGGGAGTCTTGGGAGTGGTGCGCCGGCGTCAGGTCCGTCACTTTTCAAATTTGTCCTCGTCGAATCGCATTAGCACAAAAAGTGCGTCGGAACTCAGCGGAGCGTTCAGCTGTGAACCGGCGGAAGGACGCGACGGGAAAGTTGCAAAGACGTTCCGGAATATGGGAAAGAGAACGCCAAATCAATGGGTATTCCTAGGATCTATGGGGGAAAGTTGTATAAGGCGTTCCTAAGGTGAATATAATCCCGATGATCGGTGTAAAGGATGTCCGCAGTATGCACCAGGCAGGATTCTTTTCATTTATTCACTATATCAGTCATAAGGACGTAGCGTGCATGTGTACACCAAGCAGGATATGGTGAAAAAGGTAAGATCAAAACGGGCAAAATCTTCTAAGATAGATGGCCCATTGGGATTCACTTTATGAAAGTTGTTTAATTCTAAAACAATAGAAAAGGGTATGGCAAACTTTGTGATACCCTGTTCTAACGGTAGGGGCCTAGGAAAAACGTTAGATCAGAAATACACTAATTGCCTCATATTCCGTCAGATGATAAAACCTTCACGGGACTATGGCACCCACACAAACCTTCACGGGACTATGGCACCCTCACATGGTACAGATCCAAGTGAAAATAAAATATTCCAAGAAGAAATTGACCGTCTTAGTGGCGGTACATCTAATAGGCACAGGTTTCCGACCACCTTGACTTTTGATTTATGGAGTCATTTGTGACAGTTAACGTGAAAATTAAAACATGACCTTTTCGATATGATCTAACGACTTCCTGCTTCTGGAATACCGGTTCCCGATAAAGCTCAGGAAACTCATACGAAACTCTGAGCAATAATCTCAGGACTGTCAATCTCAGGAACGTTTTTCAGAAGGACGTAATTAAAAGGGCAAACAGGATGATCATGGATGATGCCGTTAGTCACATAGATCGTAAAAAGAGTAATCAGGGTCATAAATCTGGAGGTTTCACTCAAAGAAGAAGAATCGAAGGCACTCGGCTTTCGATCGATCAGCAACAGGAATCGCGCATCGGATTCGCGGATGGCCGCGCCGTTCCCACAGAGTCAATTAGCGGCACGTTAGTCGCGCACAAAAAACCGCCACTCGCTCACCTTGAGCCGCGGTGGACCAGTAGAAGTTGTCGGGCGACGTGGTCGTCGTCGTCGACGGGGATACGGCCGTGAAGTAGGACTTGAGGAGCGATTCGATTTCGCTGTTGACGCGGTCGGCCGCGCCGCTATCGTCCATCGGCTCGGTCTTGCGGGGTGCGTGAAAACAAACAGTGTCCGTGGCAAGGACTTATCGAAAGTGAGCGGACGAGAATCCTCTGAACGTCGCCTCCTCTCGACGTCGTTGATAAAGGGCGGAGCCGCGACGGTCAAAAGCCGACGGCGTTTTGTCGCCGTCGCCATCACAAGGACAAGGTCGCGCAACGGCAGCGCGAGATGGACGCGCGAGGGCGCAGTAATACCAGCCGACGCGCTAAGTCGATCGGATCGCGCCCGGAATCTGACCAGCCTCGACATGCGGCGCGTTTTTCCGGTTCTCCCACCGGAGCCGATTGATCAAACGGGTCTCAAGGCGTTTTTTCGCGTTGTGACAACGCCACACACATATTCACAAAGTTTTTGCCTCGACCGCCTGATGGGCGCATCGATCAACGTGCCCGAGAACGAACCTGATTCGTCTGTTTTTTGGTGCTTAGCACCGGTCGAACGCGGCGTTTAATTGGACGGGGCTGGGCAGTGATCTCAGTAAAAAGGTGCTTATGTGGAATAGCAGTGGTGAATGGGTTCAGGTATGTGCCTGCAGTTCTGGGTGCAGGAGATCAACACATCAGTTTTTAGAGTCTCGACACGGTGGCTTTGTTTACAGGTAAAACCTTATGAAAAAGCTGAAGAGTGGTATGTATGAGCACTTCTCATACGTACCAGCTGTGGTTCTTAGATGAGACTCTTGGGAAGCACCTTTTTAAGTACTTTGCTGCTGAAGTACTTAAAGAGGTGCTTCCCAAGAGTTTCCTCTGGAGCTTAACGAACGCGCCTTATTGTCAAGTATGCCGAAACTTCCGGTAATTGTACAAAGAATCTACTAATCTTCACGTTGGTCCAAGAGTTCTCGCCCAAGAGACCCCACTGAGGGTGCTTCAGTGAGTTCTGGACTGTTCGTCTGAAGTTTATGAAACCTGATCTGTCAAACACGTAGCATTCATAGGGAAAAAAACGTCCGGCCGATCGTTCAAATAAGAATTGGGAGCGGATACGGTAGAAGTGGCTCGCTGCATCTTGTAAGAGGGTGGATGATGCTATATTCAATAGTTCAAGCACTTTATTGCAAGTGATGGTTTGCTATGAATGTTACTGGTTAAGCTTATTGTTGGATGTAATATAAGGGCGCCATCCTCCTCCAACTAAAGTAAAGATTCCCAGTAACACATTGCGTGATCTCCAGTTCTGAGCAAAGCTACCCTGTGTATGTTTCCACGATCTCAGTTACAACAATAAAAGCGACATCAGATATTATAAAGCCCAGAGTTATATTTACAATTTGTATTCAGCATGCTGTAGTCCTTCTTCACAAATCATCACCAGTCGTTGATCGAAATCGGTCTATTGCTTAGCGTTCCGTCACGGTTGAGGCGTGGACTGTTCTCGCTGTAGAACTGGCTGAACCACCGACGGTGCTTCCCAATTGGTCCGTCGTTCTTCGCGTACAGCGGGTTCTTCAAGTAGCGCTTATTGGTCCAAACGTAGATGTCGCGTTCAAACTAAACACTTTCCAGTAGATTCCGACGTCGGAGGCATTTTGGAACTTACGTGATTGGCTTCGCTAATGAGGAAGAACTTGGCGAAAGCGTCGTTAAGATCGGCGTACATGGTGAAGCGGACTCGTTGCTGAACGGGTTCCTCTGGGGTGACGTGCTGCATGACGATTCCGCGTCCCAGGAACCCGAAGTCGAACATCATGTGGACGATGCCAGGACCGATCTGCAAAGAAGGATGAATCCTAATACAAACAATTGATTATACTAAAAAGATGTAGCATTTGAACTACGTTAGGGAGTTTTCTCCGGGACATTGAGATTTTCATCCAAAAGGACCTACCTGAATGGCTTTGAGATCGCTGTAAGTGAGAGGGATAGGAACTCCGGCACAGGTCATGAACTGCTTGAGGAACATCGCGCTGATGTGCTTGTTCGGCGCCGGTTCCTGCTCCCACTTGCCATTCCACACATGCCGAATGAGGGGCTCCGTCTTGTCCATCTGTATCCTGGTTATGTTGTTGCCTTCGTTTACTCCGATCAAGTGCAAGTAGTTGAGATGGGCGATGTCGGCGCCATTCTCGGGAATCTCCTCGCAGTGGCAGAGGATCTCGTGCTCGGTGCGTCCTTTGTACACCCAGCTGCCATTGGTTATCTCCGGGATCTCGGGCACATCCCACTCGGGGTCGTGGCCGTCGCAGTGGTACCTGCCAGGACTGTGGTTATTGGACACGAGTGGAGCGCTCACCACACGTAGATGGACTTGTTGATCTCCTTCACGGGCCACACACTCACTTTCGCCTGTTCAGGGATGGTTCCTTCGCAGTTGGGGATTCTCATGCACTTTCCTGTTTCTCCGGAGAACACCCAGCCGTGGAAGGGACACTGGACGCAGTCACCGTCGACCACACGACCACCCACGTTGAAGTTGGCGCCCAAATGTGGGCAGTAGGAGTCGATGAGATGCACTTTGCCATTTTCCGAACGAATAAGGGTTAGCTGCTCTCCTAAAAAGAAAGATGTTCGAAATTTTAGTAGAACAATCACCATAGGCACCTAGTCGGCTTCCCCGGGCAACCCAACACCATCCCATGTGGTCTAGTGGTTAGGATTCGTGGCTTTCACCCACGCGGCCCGGGTTCGATTCCCGGCATGGGAAGAATATTCTTTATTTTATCGTTTTTGCCTTTCTTGATCTTTTTAACATTTTTATTTGACTTCTGCTAACATAAAGAATGAGGAAAGAGGTACTTGGTTCCACCCAAAAAAGTTACTCCCCGGCCGGGAATCGAACCCGGGTCTCGCACGTGACAGGCGCGGATACTCACCACTATACTACCGAGGACACTATCGAGCGCAATGTCGTAGTTGCTATATTCATGATCCACTTATTTGTGACGCACAACTCCTTATATAAAGACGAAAAATTAAAGAAAAAGGCTGGCAAACATTGGAAAACTATAAAGTATCAGCAGTGGGGTCAATGTCGTGTGGCCTCGTGGCGCAATGGATAACGCGTCGGTCTACGGAACCGAAGATTGCAGGTTCGAATCCTGCCGAGGTCGAAATTTTTTTCGCTTACTTTTTTTTTGTGATTAAGGTGCTGACTGTCTATTTTTCCCTGTAATGAACCAATCCTGCTTTGGAAGTCTTGAAGACGCTCTTCACGGATAAAACGGTCAAAGTCCAATGCCCTTTTGCCTATAGTTAACGCTAACTATACCATCCGCGTCCTTATCACTCCAAACACGTCAGAGGTTTAAAGTATGCGACCTATCAGGACCTACCCATGAAGATAATCGGTTTAATTTGCTTCGGAGCGATGTCCCCGGACTCGGCGATGCAGAACCACCCGTTGGGAAAGACCGGCGGCAGCTCTCCCAAAACGCGAAGCCTCTTCATCCGCTCGATCTGACTCTCCTTGTAGCGGCCCGTAAGCTGAAAAGTTGGGGTTCCAATAATGCCATGAACGTCACAATATCTGTCTCATAGCCAGGAACCGAATCAAGGTGTGGTCTTATCAGAGGAACAAGGGAACTGGCACCGATTTTCTGTGACTTTTGATTTTGTGAACGCTGATAGAGCCCGACAAGTACTGATTGGAGATCGTGAAGTGTTGCATAGTTGTCCGATAAGAAGGTGGCTGCATTAGTTTGGAGGTGCGCACAGGAGTTGGTCAAGGAAGTGGAAGCGGATTAATTTTTGAACATTGGCGTTTGTTTCGAGAGTCGGCAAAGTAAGTTTAGATTATGAGGTTTAATTATTAAGCATGTATAATAGAGCAATGAGCGAATTTTCACGTAGTTAGCATTGACATTTGCTGTCAATTAGAAGAGTAGCGACGGAAAAATTTTATGTTATGGACGGAACAATTGATGTTTTTCGTGCTTTAAAAGTATGCTATTGGTTGGCACATCTTACCCCCTCGGTTTGTGGTCGGATTTCGTTCAACAGTGCAAATAGACCCAACTGTGTCACTTTTGTGTTCGGACACTGTCGGTGTCTCATCCCCTCATCGACTTCTTGAGATGTGAGCTAACAAGTGTGTGTAAGATCGGCAGAAACCACACACGGACTATAAACTACAAGTCGGTAGCTTAAGTTAATCCGAAATTTGGCAAGAGCGTAATTTACTGCAAGTTCATTACCTCAAATGCAACAACATCAAAAATCATCAAAAAATGTCTCTGTTTAAATAATTTATAGCTAATGCGTGCAGAATTCCCTTATACACCAAAATCCTGAATCCCTTATCGACCTCCTAAGATGGATTTTGTTCCCAAAGTGTACTTTGACCTTAGCCTTCGTGACATTCCGTAATTATCTATATCTACGGAGGACCACAAAGGGGGGGGGGAGCACCACGAAGGTCACCGAGTTTCAAAGGAAAGCTCACCTGCTCTCCAAAGTGGAATCCTAAGTCTCCGAGTCGCTTCACCCTGTTCAGCGGCTTCACAATCCATTTGTAGAGCAGGTAGATGAACAGGGCCAGGCCCACGGCGGCACCAGTGGCATAAGGGGACGCGGCCACGTTCACGGAGGCGCGGGCTCCCATAACAACTTGTCCTAAACGCGTCGCAGATCAGCGTGACGATAGATCTCGGGCAGATAGGGTGCGCGAAGGTCGCGGCGCCGAAATTTTTGTCGCCAAAAAAGGAGCCGATGTCCGCGGACTGTTCCTCCTCGCCGGTGCGGGCAACTGCTCGACGGTCGGAGGAGCGTCTTGGAGCCGTGCTCCGCCTCCCCCTCCTCCTCGCGTAATTATCGCCGCGTTCGACACGTCGCCGCCGAGAAGTCCAGGACGGGAGGCGTGCAAAAATCAAAGGCACCTCGAGTCACAATAGTCGCTTTGTTTGCGAACTAAGTTGTGTCGGAAGGAACAAGTTGGGAACACCCGAGAAGAGTGTTGTTTGCTCAACAAACATTCGGAGGATTCCTCCTGCACGTGCCGCTGTCTTGGAGACCATGGATGAAGGGCAGAAGACGGTTCGCTTTTGAACAGGTTAACCTTGGATGTTCCATTGGAAGTGGGTCTGAAGGGGTTTTCAATTCAAAAGGACAAAACACGGAGAGGTAGACTTCATTGAAGGTTCTAGTAGAGTCATTGGTTTTAACAGGCTGGGTCATCCCGTTAGGTGCTTAAGTATAAATGCATACACTCTTCAACTGATTGTGCTAAAAGTTGTGAGCTTCGACGGTGTTCTTTACTCCATTTGGTAATTATAATTGGAGTTTCAGAAACATTTATGAATCGACTGCGGAATTCTGGTCGTGATAACCTTCATGCATCAAAAAAGCATCGATCGCAACAGATTGGCCGAAGATAACCATCTCTTTTATGGAAGCGCTTTTCGTGTTATCGTTCGTGAGCCATGGGAAAAAGTAGTCGGCTGGGCTTTAGTGAACTTTCTGCAAGGGCAATACGTGATTTTGATTAAGTAATTTAAAGAGCGGCTGAAGCTAACCATTTAAAAGGCGCTTCTTCATGCCTGAAAGCTAGGAGGTCTACAGGAATAAATAAAACTTTAAAGATCCTCGCTGTGGCTTATTGGACTTCCCTACACGGCTTGTCCACACGGATAAGAATCCATAAAGTGATTGAATGGCTTTCCACTGGACACAGTCCCAAAGAGCAACTACATCCGCGATGATAAAGACCATCCTATCGCTTCTAGAGAACACAGTTTCAATGATGAGTCATGTCCTCTTTCCCGGGCTACGTCATCTTTGCAAACCGATAATGCGCTTGCAGAAGTTGTAAACGTGATCTGGAGACCTCAAATTTCGCAACAAAAGTTTATTTCAACTTCTTAGAGTCCTTGATATTTCTCTGCTCGGTTGTCGGTGTTCTTTCGGCGTCCTTGTCTCCCGATGTCCTAGTCGGGCTACTTAAGTCAACTTGAACCGGTTCCATGTCGACTGTTGCGTTTGAGTTCTGAAAGGAAACCATCGTAGTTTGTGTATACCGAAATTTCCAATTTTATAAGAGTCGTGCCCTATACTCCTTCTGCAGGAAACCTCCACATCACTATGGTCGCATATCAGAAATGACATCACCCACCTGGCAGCGATAACCGGCTCGAGAAGAGATCAGTTTCACCACAAATAAAATAAGTGCGATTGAGACGTGTAGAAGGAGGTCGAGGCTTGCGTAGACGGGGTTATAGAGGTACCACAGGAACAGATCCGTTTCCGCTGTCATGTCATCCACTTGGACATGCACATCCCTCGCCACATCCTCGATCTTCCCAACCCTCTCGCCGGCATCGAAGATGTCCTGGAACTGAGTCTTGTCGAGCTGTTCCATGGCCTTCTTCCGCGCAGCGCATTTCGTGTCCAGCGACAATTCCACTTTGGAGAGCATCGAGTCAAGATTCTAAACAGAGTCCATTGCCATTGGATCAAGTACTGAGCAACTTACGTCCATTTCTTTGCTCATTTGATCCAGCAAGTTGATCAGCTCTCGACATTCCGTCTTCGTCGCTGTAATCTCTTTCTCGCACTGCTTCATTTCACTGAAGAGTGGCGGATTACGGTAGGGAGGACACAAAGCACGAACAAACAGAAAACAGGATTGTATGGGAACACGACTGTTCTGTTTACGTTATTATGACCTTCCGCGACGCTTTATCGCACGTCAATTTGTAGTGCGGAACAACAAAAGAAGGCGTCGACGAAAAGGTCAAATGTTGTAAGGCACTTTGGTGACTACATCAACTCGCGGAGAAGGAGATCAGACTCCCATGTGGTCTAGTGGTTAGGATTCGTGGCTTTCACCCACGCGGCCCGGGTTCGATTCCCGGCATGGGAAGAATATTTTTATTTCACTTGCTAAACTTTAATAGGATGTTTTTAAACCTTTTTAAGACATATATAACTCAGGCAGAAGCAGGGGAAGCTATGAATCGAAATCGCAATAATGCTTTTTTCACTGATTTTTTTTGTAGAAAATGGGCTTACCCCTCAATTTGATCAATCCTTTTGAGTTCATCGTCATCCTCCTCCTTGGCGACCGAAACCTCTCTTGCCGACTTCACTTCCTCGCTCCTCGGAGAATCCGTCGCCGCCATCGAGCTGTTCGATTCTACAAAAATCGACATTTTTTCTTCAGACTACAGTGGCGCAACTAACCTGCTGCTGCGTTGACTGCTAAGGGTTCCGGATCGGGAGACTGTGTGCTTCCCAACGACGCACTTTGTTCGGTCGTTCCCACCGCCGATGGAACGATCTTCGATGGTTGCACTTCTTTAGAAGCACTTGCTTGGGATTGGTTGGCTGAATTAGGGGACACCTCTGGGGCCTTTGGGATTAGATGGACCGGTGACAAGGGTTTATCCATGGGAGGATCAATGAGAGGCTCTTGGGATGCCGAGCGTTGATGCGATTTTCCTGCAAAGTCAAATCACACGATGAAATATACATAAAGAGAAAGCTTAAGGCTCGGCCACGATTCGTTCGCTTCCGCATCCGCATC
>KN171615.1:8289-32941 GCA_000757755.1 Steinernema glaseri
CGGTTATGAGGATTTACCATCTCTAGTTTGTTGTGTCCATGGAATCCCCAAGTTAAGCACTTACCGCTTCCAGAATGACGTAGTTCTTGTGAGCATGTGCAACGGTGATTTGGGCGACGTAATCCAGAGCTGTGTGCGCGAAGCAGGTCCCCACGGCGGTGAGCGAGTTCTTCGCATCAAGTAGTTCGGCAGTCTTGTGCCTGCTGATTGTGGCCTTCTTGGCCAGATTCTCATCCAGTGTTGACGACAGATTCTCAAAGTGCGATTTGGCGTCGTTAACTTTGGTTAGTTCACTGAAAAGCGAAAAGTTACATCGACACACAAAGGCTGGGCTACTTCTTGAGGTAAGCGGTTAGATTGGCGCTGAGAGTCGCGTTGGCTTGTTCCACGTAAACCTTGTGGAGATGCACGGTTTGGGCGTAGGCGTCCGAAATCTGCTTGAAGATGTTCTCCGCGAGAGGATCGTTGGCGAACGCTTCGGTGCAGAGCTGGTTGACAGCGACGCTTATGTTGCTGAAAGTAGGCTATAGCTTTGAAGGAGGAAACCTGACTTACTAGAATGTGGATGCGTAGTTCTTGCCGTAGTCGTTCATCAGGTTGACGAGGCGCACGACCTCGCTGATGCGCTTGTCGATCTTCCCCAGGTACACTTCATGTTCGCCAAGGAGCTGTCTAAACGATTAAATTTAGTGATACTGTGAAAGAAGGAATCTATCACGAAGGAGTGATATCCCCAACACGTAATATTGCCTAATGGAGTCAAAAAATGCCCGAAAACCAGTCAAAATGCTTTGAAGATACCGCTAAAACCCATGGTTTACATATAGAACACCTGAGCAAGGATTTGAAGGTAGAGGATTGCTATATCAAAGCGCCACAACGAAAAGATACGACTTTTGAGAAGAAATTTCACAGAAAATGACCACCAATGAACTACTAGAACGATTACTGTAGGATTGCACACCTTTCGCCCTGTGACCGCCGATTCAAACATTGGTATACTTCTTCTCATTGGTTAGCCTTCTAAAGCTTCTGCTTTATCCATGTTTTCCATCCCATATGCTCCTACTTTAAATGGAAAACACCCTCTCCTTGGTTCTCCCAACCAAATTCCATTTCCCGAAAACAATATCTCATCCTAAATAAATCTTGCATACAACGTCCCTAGGCACCATCTTCTCCCCTTTTGGAGTTATTCTTATATAAACACCCTCTCCAGAGTCGACCCCCCATGAATGTAAACAAACAATATGACAGCGATGCGCCACTGGGCCGGCGGAACACAGTTTGCACCCGTCAAATCTTATCAATCAATAGCGAAGGACCCACCTGAACCGCGGCGAGTCTTTGATGGCCTCGGTGAAGTTCAACGCCGTCGGAGGAGGCGACACAGCAGCCATGCTGGGGTATAATCTACCTGAAACAAAAGGATTTAGCGGTGGCGAGCGAGCGGCGACAAAAAGCGATCGACCGCCGAGGGATGAGTCACGACGAAACTCGAGTTGGGCGCGAAATTCGAGTCGAGCGAGTCGACACAGCGTGCAAGAAGCAATCAGCGCGTTCCACGGTCCCTGCGGGGCTATTGGCTTGATTGGGCGCTGACCGAAGGTCTTGTGGAGAGGGTGATGCGCGTGGTGATCACAATTAGGAGCTGTTTGTCCAGAGAGGAGAGCAGACGACCGAGGGGCGGGGATCAACAGTCAATGAAGGAGGCGAATTGTGAAATGGAGACGGGTAAACAAGCCGGAAATGAAGGTCGCATGGCAGTTCACTCTGACGGATGGGAGGATTAAAGGCCGAGAGAAGTTACGCTCACAAAAACGCAGGAGGGTTTGGAAAAACTCTCTCTGTTCCAAGTCAGCAGGCCGGAAGAGCGCGGAGAAAGGAATCTTCCGGTGGTACTTTCACGCCATTTAGCCAAAGTAGGTCAGATTTCGGCGCCAAGAGGGTCCGGAGGTACTCAAAGCATTTCTTGTTCTCGGAAGGGTTGAAGTGCTACCGAATTTTTCGTCCAGCGATAGAAGATCATACACCAATGGGCTTTTGAAAACAACAATGAGACGGGGAGAAAGAGAAACGAAGCAGCCCACATTCGAATGGCATGCGAATAATGATGAAGACGGAAATTCCTTAGGCCTACTACTTACTTGCGACCTTTAAGGATCTTCAATAAGCCGCGGTTTAAGAGCAATCCTTAGATCTTTCAACATTTTGGTAATCTGCGGCGCTGAAAGGCTGGTTCTTAGAAAGGCTTCTTTAGCTTGAAAGGATATTTAGGTGGTTAAGCGCTGTTTGTCTCCCTTTCTAAGGCAGACCAAAGGTTAGCAATAAATGTGTATAATTTCATGTCTCCACTCACCATGTCTACCGCTAAAATTTGTAGCATGCCAGTCAGAGGTGGAAAATGTCGGCTTACCAGGGGTCACACGTGTCAGTGCTACAATTGTCAGTGTTAACACTACAATACAAGACAATACAGGGTGATCAATAAATACTGTGACGCGTAAAATCCACTATGAAGCATGCCATTAGGGAGAGGAAAGGCTGCTGAATACACCACGTATAAAGAAAACTGGAAATGCGTTAGAAAATGTAGGTAAAATTGAGCGTCACAGTATTTATTGATCACCATGTGCAGTATTCGTTGACTTTGGAAAGTCGCCGCTTCTTGTGGTCAAATAACCTTACACAAAAGCGGAAATAACTGAGAAGGAGCAAAGCAGGCGCGCGTATTTTGAAAACATCTCGTAAAGAAGGCGCGACAGACAACGTTTAATATGCCACCAGAGTACAAGAAGTGCATTTCGCGAGCACTGTAGAAGGACGTAAGAGTGACGCTCAATAGCTATAGAACGTCAGGGGACGAACCTTTCGAACACGACGAGTGAAGTAGGAACGTAATGGACCCATACTTTGAGCCGAGACCGGTTTCTGGCAATTGGGGAACGGGAGAAACGCTTCTGACGTAAAGCATGAGAACCAGGGAACGGGTAGTCACACGCGATGAGGGTTGTTCACTTGGACGTTGTAGCCTACCAAAGATCCAAGTACGTAATTTGCTATTGTGAAAATAAAAAAAATTAAAATTTTAAACTTGTGTTCTGGTTAGGATAATGGGTGGTAAAATTCCCAGCTGCGAGCTTATAAGTGCTACAGAAAAAATACTATCGAAGTGTGTGCAATTGCCAGCAACATTTTTCGATCTATTTACAACAATAGACTTTTATACTGAGCAGTTCTGTTCCACAACCCGGGGGATTTCCCGGAAGGGCACGGTCGAAGTGGTTTACGAAAATTCTACTTTCTTAAGACTTTCTAACGAAGAAATTCCAACAGCCCTTCCAGGAAATGCCCAAATGAGCACAGGCAATTTCACCCCCGATACCCCCCAGAAAGTGAGGTCTTTGAGGTCTTCATTTCTACCAGTGTGATTGTTATTTCCTAGAACTACGATTATTGAGTCTTTGTCTATTGTAAAATGTTGCTTTCGTAGTATTTTTGTTCATTAATATTGTTGGGATTCTTAAGCACGACAACACTGCTAAACATCGTAATTCCAAGGAGGCGTACTCCTACGCGTAAATCCGCAGATTATACTTTAGTCCAAGTAATATCCAGATCAATTTCTTACATTACTTTGAACCCTTATCTAAACAACTCCTTCGACAAGGAGCGACCTCCCGATAATAAACCGCAATCGGAACTGGGTACACATATATCGCACAGCGCCAGCTGTGCCTTATCTCTCTAGAGCTAAGCCCGCAATAGGCATAACCGCAAAAAGTCAGCGGTCAAAACATAAATTTTTGATTATTTTGCCCACAAACCGCACGACGCGAATCGATTAAATGGAGTTCGCCGCGTCGTTTCATCACTAATTATCGCTCCCAGGAGACCAATGACCTTCGCAGGCGAAAAAACGAGCGGGAACGCTGAAAACGAACCCCACATCGTCATAAATCCGTCGAAGAGATTACAATTCGCCTGCAGAGGACATGCTTCCCTGGCGATAGAGGCAAAAACACGTGGGGAATCCGAGGGGCTGATTCTATTGGTGTTGAGCGGGCGAAGTTTATCAACAATCCCAGAGCGAGAGGTGGGAAAATTGACGAAAATAGATCGAATGGATGAAGTTTACTGACGGTGGCGTTCGGCGCGAAAGTGGCAATGGGAACGGCGATAAGGATGACAGAGTGTGGTGGGGTCAATTATATACAAACGGGAGTTGAGATGATCTTAAGGCCCTAGATGGTTTACTTTTGTCCACACACCGAAATCCTAATACTACGCATGACCAAACATCAAAATGGACCAAAACTTCAGAAACTTCTAAAGCGGTGTTTCTCAAAAGATTTCTTAAGGCTCTAGATGGTTTAATTTTTTGGCGATTTTCATGCCCCCATACCCAATATCGAAACTACGCATGACGAAACCTCAAAATGGACCTATCCAGCTCACTAATTGGCGGTGTATGGACTTTCTCAAAAAATCGTCTTCTTTAAGGGTGTCAAAATGACGGTTCCATCTCGTTGCAGTGATCGCCCGATCAAAAAGAAACGATTTGAGGCGACTGTTGACATTGGCGGTCACGAACCGGACCCTTCTTTCGCGAGTCATGTTTTGAACTGTTTCTCTTTTAAAATCCTACGACATCTCTGGAAGGTCTTCACTTAACTAAACCCATGCGCAAATAACAAGGTTCTACTAGGATTTCTTAGATCTTCTTTAAAGTCCTAGGATATCCCCCGAAGGCCTTCACTTAAACCCTAAGAACATTGTGTACATGACAAGGTTCTACTAGGATGTCTTAGATCAGTCAGATGTTATCCTTACCCTGGTCCAACCGTAGTCCAATCGAAAGAGTGTGCATCCATGCAACCACATCGAAATTAGCGGTCATTTTGCACTCTCTTCAGTGGACGATCCCCTCCAAGAATATCACAGAAATTCGCCAGGCGAATGAAACAGATTCCCCTTGCGGGCCCTTCCGCAAACCCATTATTTCCACACGGGGCTGCTATCATCCCGTGGCGCATTATCAGAAATGCGCCACGTCCACGGCGCCACTAAGGGTGGCGATGTCCGGCGCGCATAAACAAATGGTATATCGGTCTTACGTAGAAGGGCGGGAAAGCTCAGACGGCGACGTGTTCGTCGCAATTATGCGCCGTTTATTTCCACGGCGGCGGTTGCGCTTCTCGAAAGCGGCGCCGTCCGGAATCTCGCCGCGAAAACAAGCGGAACATCGGCCGGGCTGTACGCTACAGCCGAAGGAGCGGCACACAGGCGAGCGCGAGGCGATGGCGACGGTGGGAGGCGCGCGACAATCGATCCGCGCTCTGTTCTGTCGCCGATGGTGCTGAAGGGATGGTCGGTGGAGGAGTGCGTAAGAGTCGACGGGTTGCTTCGAGAACAGGCGGACGGGTACTTCTTCGATTCGTGCGTTGTTCGCGGTAATTGGATTATCATAGAAGAGGCTCGTCCGCGGCTTACGACGCGCTCCGCCGACTTTTTTGGCTTTTCTTCGGGGGTTCGCCGTTATCGGATTTGTAAAACACTGTTTCAGAGAATCTTGGGGCGTGGGTACCGTACTCCAGGCGGGAAGGCTCTGATTTTGGACCTAAATCAATATTTGAGTCTTACAGATTTTAGGCAAAAAAGATTTTATCTGCTAGGGAGATTTGATTCACATGGGCCTTCTATTTGACGCTCTAGAAGATCTCAGAATATTCTGGCACTTATAAATACTTCAACGAAGACCAAAGACCCATGGCACAGTCATTGTCTTGAGAAGCTTCATAAGTCATCCCACTAAAATTCTCAACCTTTTAAATGTAGCGATTTTTGGCCTGCTGAAGCTCCATTTGAGAACTAAACTCTTAAAGAAATCCGAAGGGAAAATTCACTGCTTTCTTGATGGAGTGATTGCAGGACACAACTGCGGACTAATGTCTAAAGTGATTCGTGTCAAAAATCACACGTTCGGCCACAGTAGGGATGAGCCTAGTGAGTCACACAACAAATACACTCGCTTAGCAAACTCTCCCGTATTTGTTTTGCAGAATTTCGCACGCTATCCCTTTGCAAAAAATAGTCCTATTCTGCTATTTTTGCTGAGAAAGGTGTCGACTTTTAAATGAGCCAATATTTTTTATTTGATGCCAGTCAGCCTAGGCCGTAAGTGAACGTCTAAGAAAGTTTCTGCTAACCTAATAACGAATGACCAGTTCGTCCAATGAGATTTTTGCTAATGAAGAGATCGACTTCTAAATGGGCCAATTGTTTTATTTGATGCCGGTGAAGCAAATCCCTAAGAAAGTTTCTGGTGATCTAACGACCAGATCACCAGTTTTTCCAAAAATTGCTACATACATATATAGTAAATAAATCCATGGCCCGAATTAGCCCATACCCCATAAGCAAGTGTCCTAGAATTGACCGTGTTCTTAAATTAACAGTTTACCTACTATGGCGGCAACTTAATTCCACAGTTTGCAGATAACTTTATGGCGAACGTGAGTCCGACGACCACGCTAAAGCGGTAAAAAACGTCAAAGGTAAGATTGGTACTATTAAAGAACGGTAGATAGCTTCCGATCTGCCTTTTACCATCACACATTTATGACATTCTTTAAAAAATATGGTACCCTCAAATGCTTTATAACTGACTAATAATGTTTGCATCATACTGTTGCATATTCCTTCTCTTCATAAATCACAAAACCTTTCCCATTCTCTTGAAATACGCGCGTATTTGCCTCCGTGAATTGATTCCTAGTCGTCGAAACGACGTGTTTTCGCAGACGCTCGTGTTGTTTTCGGGCGTCGCCAAAACATTCTAAACCTGGCTAATTACACTATCTACGACCGCTCTTCGCGTCCTGGCCACAAGTCACAATATTTCCCCTTCCCCTTTGGGATAACTGAATCCGAAACCCAATCCGCATTTGCTTATCACACAATGAACGCTAAGGTCGGTGTCTTATCAGCGTTTCCCTTCTTTCCGACTTCCTACTAGCGCAACATCGTCATTGTATCTCGTGCGCCTTGTACCCATGATGGCGTAGAAACCTCCTTGTGTTTAGTGTCCACGGAGCTGTTTTCTCTAGAAGCATCCTTTCTCAATCTAACAGGGATGATTATGCTTACGTTGTGCTCGTTTTGAAAAACATTAAAGATGTTTTCTATTAAAAGATTTCCTTCCTCTTGTACACGTCGGCTTCCGATTGAGGAAGTTGTGACGCCCCTCGACACCTTTCATCACGCGAATATGGATTGGTTAATAAGAAGGAATGGCAAGTTCCAATAGGCTTGTTTTCTGCTTTTTCATAAAAGTCTCCGATTTCCGCTAAATTATGCTGAACAAAAGGGACCTCAATATCCTTATGGTTATCCAAATTGCTTTGTTTATCTAATGTTTCAAGTTATACATATTAACTTCATTATTATTGAAAGCATCCCTGTGCTAATATTCTCCCAGAATAGCCTACAACTAACGTTGGACTCGATAGACGTTGTAACTTCGATGGGTCAGTCACCGTTCCGCAACGTTGTACCTCCTAAAAGTCATGACTTTACGAATCGTCACCGTTTTATTTCATCTCCTCCATCACCAAAGTTGTCCTTCATAACATTAAGCATTGATTTTCTTAATATAGTCTCCTAGAATCTGGGCACGTTCTTAGAATGCGCATGATAAATCCGATTCTGACTCGGCTGTTTATAGTCCAACCAACCACGTAGCTGTTATAGCAACGGAAGCAGCACGGTGTGGAGGGGCGAAGGGCTCTCCTTCAGTGTTAGAGAAGTTAATTTATGAGGTTGCCTAGGCTACGCTTAACATCTGGATAAGGATAGGTGCGTGACTTTGTCATTAGTCGTCGTTAACTTTGCCACCTTAGGTACCTAGGTCCGCATGTTTGTAGAGCGTCAGTGATAGTTGCTTCTCTTCGCGAGATTTAAGTAGGTTTAGAAAGTCAAGGCAGGTCCGTTCGTGGAGGGAGATAGCGGTAAATCTAACGGGGTAACAATCACATAGGTTTAAAATGAAAAAATTGACAGTATTTTTAATTGACAGTATTTGACAATGCAAAAAAAAGTATTTTTGTAACCACAAAGTATCCGTGGGATGATGGTTGAATTTCATAAGGTGCTACCCCAAAAGGCTTCTAAAAAATGATGTTTCTCTCCAAACAAAGGCTTCCTTGGAACTACCGTACCTGTTACCAGCCCTACTTCTATAATCCTTAGTTCTTTAAACAACCACCTGTCCACCGCTCTGACCATCTGCGTGATAAAGACATTCAACCCCGATTACCGGGTGCCGAACCGGTTATTCCAGTCGACGCATTACACGTGCCGATTTAATCGCGCTTTCCTACAAACTCTACAGTAGTCTCCAGACCGTCTTCTACAAAAAAATAAAGTAGTGTAGCAGCTTAGAAATATGGATTAGCTCAAGTATAGGCGCACTCAAGTTCTGAACGGTGTGCGCGCCCATTGCCCTTAGGGAAAGTGAGAGTGGAACCCGTTTGGACGGTCAAACGCGCGGCGACCTTTTGTTCCTACCTCGTCCACTGCGCGTGCCCCGCGCTCCTTCCAGTATTTCGCTGTTTCCAGATATTACAAGGAGATAAAGTGACGCATAGGGATCGCTCTTGAGCAGGAGATGGATTTGTGCGTCGCGTCCGTCGCCGAAGTTCTCTTTTCTACCGTCGTTTCCACGTCGTCCGCGCTGGAATGAAGGCTTCTAAGCAGTTAGCCTCCTCGTCGGACCCCACGAAACCGCCGCATCACATTAGCTTCGATCCGCCGCCGTCCTACTTCGATTCTTGCTCGAGCGCGTCGCCGTACCCTCTGCTGCACACGCGAATCCCGTCGACCACCTCGGAGAACGACGTGGTCGACATCGATTTGAGTGACGATTCGCCCTGCTCCGCTCCAGGTGGAAAGGTCAGTTTCCGTCCCTTTTTCGTTCTTTCGTCACATCGATCGACAAGTGGGGGCCTCCTTGTTGCGACGCGATCGATACGTTCGCTGAAACTTATACTCTTTGCGGTGGAAACTTTTCCGTAAACATAATTGATGGATGCGCAGGAGTAGGCCGCGGGAACCTGTTCTACTTTGCACTGTTTTCATCACTCGTTCCACCGACGCTTCCGTTCAGGTTGCGGTGGAGAACTTTGCGGATTAGACGTCTCTTTTTTGAGTCTCCGCTTTGGTCTGTCTCGGTTCCATGTCTAGAGTCGTTCTCGCTACGGCCATTGGTGAGAAGACGTGCTCTTGGTTTCCTTTTGCCGCGAGTGAGTCACCAATGTTGTTATAATTGTGCATGTCTTCTGCTTTGGTTTTTGTATACATATTCTGTCCGACTGCCTAAGGGGGTGGATAGCGTTGGAGCTGGAGCTTCATGGAGGTGACTTTTCTGTACGTTGCGATTAGGGTTTTTATTTATCTTTTTTCTAAGGACGGTCAAAAAGGGGTCTTGCAAAGAGCAGGTCAGAACAGGTTCTGACTCCTGCGTGGCGTCAATATGCGAAAAAGAAACAAATTTCGCCGAAACTTCCGATTGTTCACATAAACAAAGTGTTGCACTGTTGTTATTGACAGAGTGCACCACGAATAAAACATGATCTCACTATCTACACACAATGAATGCTTATAGTAGATAGGAGCAGTTTTTGGACACATAATTTACTCGTGCTTTTGACTAGTTAGATTCTTGGGATCAGGTCAGCACTGTACTAAATCAAAATGCGATGTAGATCCCAGATAGGGTTGTTTGGGAACCATTCCAGGGTGTCGTGCTGTTTTGAATTAATTAGTCCAATTTTTTATTATAATTAGTTCCAGTCAGTCAGCAAGGGCCGAGGCAGGGTCGAGAGGATTGTGAGATGTGACTATTTGATGTGTGATGTAGGCTTGTTTGTTGAAACAAGCCAAGTGCCGGCCACTGAAGGATGTATTTCCTCCTTCGTTGGAAAATGCACTTCGTCACCCCACTTCATCGTCGCCGCTGCCCGGTCGATAACTAGCCACTGGACTGTTGCGTCTTCCTGCGGAAGAATAATCACTTCTCGTAATTCGCTATCTTTTTGTTATCGACTGAGGAATGCGCCGAACCGGTCCGCACTTGGGAAGGACACATTTGTTGATATGTGTGAGAGTTTGCTTACTTGCCGCCACCTTACCGTGTATGTACCTTGGCATATATCTTTTCTTCTTCACTTCCGATATCATATTTTTGCTGAGGGAAATGGAAAATGCAGCCCGAGAGTCGACCATTGTGGCCTCTCAAGGGTCCTTTTCTTTCTCTTTTGGTTCAAGTGTACTTCTGATAGTTCAAAATTATTGAGTTTCTCCGCGGAAACAGTCTTGGTTTGATTGGAACAGTTCGGACTTTCCTCCTACTTTTCCAACTACGGTAGAATTAAGATGATGTGCTTTGAATACTGACCTTCTGATAACATGGAGTCTTGTGAGGCACCATCCGGTTCAGTCCAGCCTTATTTCATCAAACTCGGACTTTTAATTCTTAAAAGAGTCGCCCAAACAGCGTGGCCAACTCTCCCTCTCAAGCCCTACCCGGAGGGCGAACGTCTGAACTTTACCATTCCACGCGTAACATCTGACAATTTCTTTTCTTTTTGCTTTTTGAAAACAAGTGCGATCAAGTCTCACCTTCCTATCATTCCAGGGTGAAACCGACATGATCTTGAGGAAGAGCCGGGCCTGCGCGTACGCCATGTGTGGAGCTAGAAGGACGAGCCGCGAGCTTAACGCCAGCGGCACCACGGCCAGCCTCTATCATGCTCTTGTGATCATTTTCCTCGAATACTTCGCCTGGGGTCTTCTAACTGTCCCTGTGATTAACGTAAGTCTCTCCAGTTTGGTCAAATTGCAATAAACTGCTTTAGGTTCTCGCTGAGACGTTTCCTACCAATAAATTTCTGATGAACGGGCTTATTCTCGGTGTAAAGGTGAGTGAAGTAGTTGTAAGGAGCAGGACGTGGCGCATAAACCGACTCTGAATGTCGCCAGTTCTGTCTCTAGCATCTTCATTACTTTAGCAGCTAATGGTGCATATTTCAGGGTATTCTGTCTTTCTTAAGTGCTCCGTTAATTGGATCTCTCTCCGATACCTGGGGACGCAAGTTCTTCCTACTTGTTACCGTATTCTGCACGTGTATGCCTATTCCGTGTCTCAAAATAAGTCCTTGGTAAGTCGGATCTACCCTTGTCGCACCTAATCTGTCCTTCCAGGTGGTACTTCACGCTGTTCAGTCTCAGCGGCTTCTTCGCCGTCACGTTCAGCGTCGTCCTAGCCTACGTCGCCGACATCACCGACAAGTCGGAGCGTTCCACGGCCTGTGGCCTCGTCTCCGCCACCTTCGCCGCCTCGCTGGTCACATCGCCCGCTCTGGGAGCGTGGCTCTCGGAAGCCTACTCCGATGAAACCGTTGTGCTCCTGGCCACGGCGATAGCTATCCTGGACGTGCTGTTCATCATCTTCATGGTGCCCGAATCGCTTCCACCGAAGCTGCGACACTCCTACGAGTCGATGACCTGGCAGAACATCGACCCTCTGAACACGCTGCGGGCGATCTGGGAGGACAAGATGGTTTGTCAGCTGGCGCTGATCGTCTTCCTCTCGTATCTCCCAGAAGCGGGACAGTTCTCATGCTTCTTCGTCTACTTGAAACTGGTAAGTTCTGAAGTTTAATTGCCTCAAATTCATCAAACCCCAGAAACTACATGAATAGTGGGGAGATCTTGATATCATGAGCTTATCGCACTACTTCCAGATGATCGGCTTCACTCCCGAATCCGTGGCCGCCTTCATCGGCCTCGTCGGCATCCTCTCTGTGGTGGCGCAGACCGTGGTCCTGATGATCTTGACGCGCTCGTTCGGAACGAAGCACACGATAACGATGGGACTCTGCTTCCAGTTCGCGCAGCTCATGTGGTACGGCCTCTGCACAGAGGTGTGGATGATGTGGGCGGCGGGCTTGCTCGCCGCGATGAGTCAGCTCACCTATCCGTCCATCAGTGCCTTCATCTCCATCCAAACGGACCGTGACAAGCAGGGGACTGTCCAGGGCGTCGTCACCGGAATCCGAGGGCTTTGCCAAGGTGAGGCTATCTTCCACCAACCGTATCATCATCCGTCGTTTAGGACTTGGACCTGCGCTGTTCGGCTTCGTCTTCTACACCTTCAACATGGACCTCAACGTTGACGGCGATGGAACAGGTCATCTCGGAGTGGGACCCCAGTTTCCCGTCCCCAATATACGTCTGCAACCACTTTATGGCAGCAACTCCAAAGTCATCGCCCCAAGTCGTAATGTAACCATGCCAGATACCCCGAAATTCAGCTGGGTATGCCTTAGCCTCTGTTGTCAATCCTCACGACCTTCTTTCAGAGTCTCATCCCCGGTCCGCCGTTCCTCTTCGGCGCTTTATTAGTGCTCTTAGCGCTCTTCGTAAACTCAACACTCCCAAACGTGCACGGGAAACTACTACGAAGGTCTTCTGGTGGCCACTCAAGGCAGAACTCCTCCGATATGGCACAGCTTATCGAAGAGAAGGACTCGATATAGACCCGCTGGCGATCTTTTATCGATTTTCTGTACATAGCGCGCAAATTAAAGAGAATTATAAGGTGTGTACCTCTATACTGAGTTACTTTGTGTGTAGATTGTTGGATATGAAGGGTGTCTTTGGTAAGGAGAATACAGAATATTGCATCTCTTTGGCTTTTCTTGTATCAATAATTGTCTTCGACGCGTGCTTCCTGAGAAGCTAGGTGATCTTCCTTCAGGAGTATAGACTACTGTAGAATGGGGGACGAACATCACTGATGTCCCAAGAAGGTCCGAGAGTTTAATGGATTATTCTTAAGATCATATGTCTCTATAATGGGAATATACAAGGATTACACTTTGTGCCTCGAAGCGCTGCTTCTGGCCGTGGAGGGCGACTGGAAAAGCGTCTTCTTGATCTTCTGATCCTCGATGGTCGTGTTGCTGGCCCTCATGAAGCCGGCCATGTCCAGTGGTGCCATCTCCTTCCGATGCTGCCGCATGTTGCTGTTCGCCTGCTTCATGACCAGCTTGAGGAAGTCGTACACGTGTTCCACGATGGCTCTGTCCACCGTCCGCTGGCTCAGCCTTTCGATGCCGAGGCGGGTGGCGGAGACGAGGAGGTTACGGTCGGCATTGGCCACTACGACGAGACCCGTGTCAGCTGGAATAAGGACGGATTAGTGTTATGCCAGGGGTGTGAAACCGTACCGATCATGAGGGAACGGGTCGTTTGAAGGCGTTCTATGTAGTTGGAGCATGTGTTCTCACCGGCGATGAAGAGGCTCGGGCAATATGTGAGGTTAGCTTCGTCGTCAGGGTCCTATAACAAAGAAGTTACGTAAGCCTTATAGGAAAAAAACATACCGCCGCAATGGCCTCATTGGGGTAGGCGAACATCAGAGTGGCTGTGACGCCTCCGACCTCTTGAAGCGCCTTCTGGACGATCCTACAGGCGACGCCCCAGGCGGCGACGACCACGTGGTGGTTTGGATACCGCTGGACGGTTTCTTCCACCTCTTGTATCACCGCGTCCACACAGTAACACACGATTTCGTAGTTATGCGTGAGATCGTCGGGGACGTTCAGCTTCACGTCGACATGGTCCGCGATACCCGGAAGAAGGTCTCTGAACATCGCTACGTGGGATTTCGTGGTTGGAACTTTCGTTAGGTTGGGGTCCACAATGACGAAGACCACTTCATGAAGTTGGACAGTCTAAAGGATTCATAGGATACTTGAAGATATGTCGGATGGGACACGGTACCTTAAGGGAATGCTTTACGAGATCAGTGTGCGGATCGGCCGTTTGGGCGAGGGTGAATTCGAGGACCCAGTTATGGCACGAGTTGACCGTGACGTCCGTGCCGATGGACATCATGTGCATGAAGAGGTCGCTCTGCCTGTTCTGAAGCAGTGGTCAGATACAAGTGACTAAGGATTCCACTTACGGCTTCGGCCATGAAGCGAACCACGTCCAAGTACCTAGCGAGGAATTCCAATGGGAGGTGGCGGATCATCCATTCGTGGATTGCATTGAGGAAGTTCTTCTCGTCCTAAAGGAAAGGTCGTCAATCACGTACTTCACACGGTAGATCAGAAGGCGATGTTCCAAAGTAACAGCTTCCTCAACTTACCCCGATACATCGGTGAAGGAGGTTCCCAAGACGTCGTCCGTTTTCAACGGAATGAGAGTAGTAGATCGCTGGGCCACCGGCGATTCCGAAGGAGGAAACGAAGGAGACGAACTGTGACGACGTAACGTTGATCACATCGGCCAAGAGCCGAGCAAAGCGTGGGTTCTCCTGCTTCTTAGCCCTGCAATGTTGATCTCAGTTACATTCCAAGTGATTTTGTCTTACAGCGCCTTAGCGTCTTCGATGTTCCATTCCAGATCATCTTCCTCAACTTCCTGGCCTTCTTCAGCGACGACGCCTTCCTTCTTGGGTCTCGGCAAATGCTCGACGATATCTTTTGCGATTCGCTCCGCCGGGTCAGCTGTCATAAGATCCTCCTGCGGAAGTTCTTCGGTCGCGCACACGTCGATGTCGCTCCGATCCACTTTACTCCGTTTCATAGGAGAAGAATCGACTCGCTCCAAGCCTCCTCTGAAAATTTTATTGGAAACTGTATTATCGACTGATACCTACCCGCTGCGAAGGACCTCGCGGTAGAAGAAGTCTTCCGTCGCCGGAAGAGTCTCCCGTAAGAAGCCCAATCCTACCGACTGGGTGTTCGCTCGTTGCCGCTCTTCGATGTACTCGAGGTAGTCACTGTACTCCGTGTTGGTCCAGTTGGCCACTTTGAAGAACTCACAAGGCTCGTTGTAGTTCTTGACTTCGAGTTGGGGACCGCTCAGGGCGACCGGGAAACTCATGGGAGTAGAAGGAGTACTTGGGAGTTCGAGCTTCAGCTCCACGGGCATCGGAGAGTCCAAGGAGGAACTCTTCCGAGCTACTCTGGGCTTCGGGGCGAGGGGAGTCTTGAAGACAGCCTCACTCGGCTTCTTCACTACCTTCTTCGGCTTGGGCTTCGCTTCTTGGACTGGAGGCACTGGAGCTTCAGCGGAAATGTCGGATTCAGTGCGTTTCCTCTTGCCTCCTCGGGGTGGCTGTGGAAGGACGGACTCGACGGCAGGCTCAGGAACTGTTCCGGCGCCCTTCGGCGAGCAGATAGTCTTCTCGAGCTTCTCGGTGTGGGACAGGATCTGAGCCATTAGGTCGGGATCGATGTCGAAGTCATCGGACTCGGAGACTTTCTGGTGGCTCTTCCGCCGAGGCTCTCCTGGGAAGAAATCCCTCTCTGGGGGCTTCTTGCGGACGCGTCCCGAAGATCGAACGCCAGAGCCGATGCTCGCTGGTGGGGGTGCTACCGATGTAGGCGTTGACTGCACAGGGATGATGTCGTCCATCTTAGGAATCTCCACGGTTACTGGAACAATGTCGGGCTTGATAGGTTCCATGGTCACGGATTCTGGAGCAACTGAGGATGACTCAGTTTCTTCCGACTCTATGGGAGACGAAGCCTTGGTAGAATCTTCTGAATCTGCGGAGGAAATTTCTTCGGGTTTCGGATCCTCGACTGGTTCTTCCACTACTGCCTCCGAGGATTCCTTGGGAGCGGGTGCATCACTGGGAGCGGGTTCATCCTTCACAGCGGGTTCATCCTTGGGAATAGGTGCGTCCTTGGGAGTTTCATCCGGTTTGACCTCAGGTTCTTCTGGAAGCGCTTCTTTTTCCTTGACAGGGACCGGCTCAGGAACGGTTTCCTCTTGTGGAGGAGCCGGTGGTGGCGGAACAGGTTCTTCCTTCGCTGGCTCCGGCACGCAAATGCTTTTCCTCCTCGGTTTCCTGGGCTCTGAAGAAGACTTATTTTATAAATTGGACTAAAGCGGAACCTTACCATCAGCAGCGGTGGAGAAGCTCCTTCTCGGCGTTCTCGTCTGCCTGCCTTTGTTCTCCCTCCTCAGCTCCGGAACTGAATTGTTCAGAACTGCCGTCTCAAGCATGACGTCTTCGCTGAACTTCGCCGGTATCTTCCGTTGCCGCTGGGGGCGACCGGAACCTGAAGCGGCCGGAGTGGGTTCACGCTGTACTACAGGTTCCGGTGTCCGAAAATCCTCCTCGGCTTTAATAGGCGTAGAAGCAGCCACCGATTTCCGCCCTCCTCTGCCGCGAGGGGTCTTCACGGGCGCTTCTTCCTTCTCTCCTTCCACTGGAACCTCCTCATATTCTTCTTTCTTGACAGCCGACCTTCTTGTGGGCTTCTTAGGCATTATGGCTGTGGGCGCTTTTCTGGGAGGCTTCGATGGAGGAGCGGGAGGCGCTTTGGAAGAAGTTTCCGGCTGTGGGCTGTCCTGTTCCTTCTTGTCCTTTCTCGTAGGCGTATCCTTCTTGGGCGATAAAGCGTCTTTCTTCGATGTACGGCTTGTCCTTCGGGAGGTGGCCTTTCCTTTGGAAGTAGATGGACCCTGAAATAAGCACGGTTATCAAACTTTCATCAAAACAAGATCTATAGAAAAATTAACAAAATTGAATTTATCTCTGAAATTACGCAAAAACAGATTAACGTTTGCATATTGGTCAACAAGAATTAGCACGTGGAGGATTAAAAAAGGCGGATGAGTCGAAAATAAATCAGAAACGCGTTATCGACTTCTCAAACATAATCAAAAACACAGATAATTCAACTGCCTTCGAAAAGCTGGGGAACGTCCCAAGCGCACCCACATAGGTCAAAGCTATTCGCCTAATAGAGGTTTCAATTATCTCAGGAACGATTAAATATCGAAAGTACGGTCTGCCTACTTGGCCTCGCTCGCATACCTCGTCAAGCTCGAACGGCAGCGGGTCCTCCGACACTTGTTGGAGGAAGAAGTCTTCCTCGTCAGGTTGAATGTATACGTCCCGCAACGAAGCGGTACATTCAACATCACAGGGATCAGGGACGAACGGAGGCATGGAGGCGCGGTACTGGGCGCGGGTTTGGCCCTTGAACGGGATCGGCGGTCCTGTTTCGATCGGCTGAAAAGGGTGTGTTTAGGAACATTGAGTTAGAGGATGGTGGTGTACGTTTGGAAGATCGTTAGAGTTCTCAATACTAGGCCCTGCCACGCTAGAATCAACGCTTTGATCAAGAGGGGCCTTGCCGAGGGCGGGGATAACATCGGCTACAGTGTCAACAACCTCTTGAGGTTCTTCTACCTCAGCGATATCTGCTTGAGCTTCTTGTTCTGTATCGATCACGGATGATTCGAATGGTGCTGCTTTTGAGGGCCGTTCTAACTGGGTTTGTACAGAATCTGATGCTTGAGAAGTAGGAGGATCTGCTTGAGTCGCGTCCACATCTGTTCCGTCCGTTTCCGGGTCAGAAGCTTCAAAAACAGATGCCGGATCTGAACGGCATGTGTCCATAGAGGAATGTTCTGCATCCTTTGTCGACCGTGATCCTTCTTCCTTGGGCGAGGAGTACTCCTTCGCCCCGAGCGTGGATTTTAGCTCTTCTGAAGAAGCTACTCGGAACACCGTTCGCACCTTGGAACTGGACGCTTCTACTTTGGGCTCTACAGAAAGACCATTCTGGGATAAGGATTCGGTCGAAGGTGGGGCGGCTTCTGGTGCAGGCGAGATGGCGACAGGCTGCTCGTCTTCAGAAGCGGAGACTTCAGGCAAGGCAGCCTTACCTCGAGATCTCCGCGTTGCTGGTTTCAACTCCACATACTCAAAAGATGATCCTTTTGTGGATCTTCTGGTAGTGCGCTGGGAACTTGAAGGTTCCGTCGACGATTTTGGTCCTACTTCGGGCGTTACGGGAGCGAGCGATCCAGTGGCTTCTGCTTTGACAGAAGAAGAAGACCCTCTCGTTTGCCTTCCTCTTTCAGGGGACGGCTTTCCTACTTCGGGAATTTGCTCAGAAGCATCATTCGCCGCCACTGGCAATACGGATTGAGCCCTTGATCGTCTTCCTCCACGGACGGTTTCCTGTTGTGGTTGCCTTTCCGAGCCAATTCGTGAACTTCTGGTGACCGGTTTTGAAGACTCGCTTGACAGTCTCGACCTCCGCCTTGTAGATACCATTGGCCCTTCTTCCACGATGGGACTGGACGCTACGGATTCAGCTCTCGCGCTTCTGGTCTGTCGGCGCGATCTCCTGGCCGGTTCAGAGTATCCTGATGCCTTCGACTCCGTATTCCTAACTCCAGCCGGAGACACGATCCTTAAGCCGGACTTAGGACCTGGCAACTCGGGGGTTTTAAACATCCCAGTGTCGGACATTTCAGAGGTCTAAATATTTTAGGTGATATACAACATTCCACCTAGAACTCGATTTACTGATGGTGTTTCTTCGATTGTCGATCTACCCCCGGGCGTCCTTGTAACCTTCGAACTCTCCGTGGACGTTTCCTCCTGGGAAGTCAAAAACATCGACTTTACCTCACCCTTTTGTTTTGGGTAAGCGTTCAGTTTTGATTCAAGACCTTCACTGTCAGAATCTGACCAATTCGCGACTTCCGTCTTTGGGGCGGAATCGCTCTGATCGGGAATATGGATTTTTGCGGGTATACGGACAGAACTCGTGGACTGAAAGAAAACGATACAATAAATGTGGTCATGGTCAGGGTAAGAGCAAAAAATATGCCAAATGCTCTGCCTAAACAATATTGGATGGGTGGGGAAACGAAAGACGATGGATATGGTACGCAGCAGATGTAAAGGAGAAGAAGACGAACGTGATGAAGTTGGATACAATGAAGAAGGAGATTCGGGAGGTTGCAGAGTTACAAATGCACGTTATGGTAGCGTTAATCTTTCTGGCAGGCTTAACTGACTATACCCTACTTCACAGGCGTCTTACAGATCTTACTTCACAATGAATAAAGGTCTATCAACTTACCGGTCCTTGATTATCCACGTAGCACGTCTTCGTTCCGAACGGGTTGTTTCCATAAACCACAGGCTCCTCTTCGCGGACCACATTGCTGCCTCTCTTCTTCCGTGGTCGAACCTAAAGCACCTGTCAATTTCTCTGTATCCATCTGACCGACTTACCGGAGGGTCGGGCTCGTCTCTGTACTTCTTGGGCATGATCCGCGGTCGCTTCGCAGCCGGCGAGTACACGACCTCCTCGGCTTCGCCGCTCGTCTCTCCAGGGAGCTTTGGCGTTGGGAACGCGGCGGGCTTCTTGCCTCGTGGAGAAGCGTCACTCTTCCTGCCCCGGCGGGGCGTCTTCGTATCCTCCGGCGACTCCTCGGGCGCCGGCCTCGTCTTTGCTCGCTGCTTCGACGACATCTTTAAAGCGGCATTTACCTCTGCACTTTGCCGCGGCGACGCTACCTTGAGCTTCACAACGCTCGGGGGGAGTGCAAAGTCGGCTTCTGGAAGTTGCAACAATTTGGGGACGGTGTTGCGGAAAGCGTGCCTCACACGGCCAACGACGTCATCTTCGATCGGAGACGGTGGCGGAGGAACGGATTTATTTCGCGGGCGAACGCCACTCGGGGAGGCTTTCTGTGTGGGACCCGGCGAGAAACGTGGGGGCCGCCGAGACGGACGACGATTCTGCGAATCCTCTGATGGGGGTCCCATCGACGAAACTCGAGAACAAGCGCGCGGAATCTCTCTTATTGACCGAAAATCGGCAGCTGCATCGCCTGCGAATGCAATGCGAATCGGGTTCGCGCCCGACCGTTTGCTCGGACTGCAGGGTCGTCGTGCCGGGAGCTGCGATTTCGAGGTGCTACAATTTTTGGATTGTTTTGCAGTAGAGCAGTTTCTTAGCAGAACTTCTGCTAAATGCCTGTAAAAGATTTGGAAATGAACACATGTTTATCATCAACAGTGCCGAAAATGGCGGCAAAAATCTCATGGCCCATATATGCCCTAATCGAAGCATGGGAGGAGAAGGAAAGAAGCTTTTCTCCGACTTCCGCGTTTGTTTTCCTGCTTGAAATAGAGAAGCTCACAATCAGCAGTTTATTCGGAACTCATTGTTACATAGTGGAGAGGTAGAGCTTAAGGAGCATGGGATTGTGCCTATGGGCGTTGACGGAAGGACACTCTAAGAGAGTATCGCACGGTTGTGGTCAAATATTGGAATCTTGTGGTCATTAGCCTAGTCTCTAACGTCGTGGAGTTAAATCCACTTAAGGGAGCAGTAATTGATCGAGTTTCTTTGATGCCCATACTTGAGGATTGTGACCTGTCTTAAGGCAACCATTATTTTGAGTCGTTAAGACCATTCCTGAAGCTTTTATCTCTACTTAAATTTTCGTACAGACGCAAGAAATCAGTGACAAATATAAGTACAGATTTCCCCAGCTCCGAGGTCCTAACACCATGATGCTAAAGTGCTCGATCAGTCCTAGGCGGCAACTTCGCTTCATGCATGTAAGTCCGAGAGTATTTCTTACGTGTTAAAGTGACGCATGCAATGAAAAAAAGAGTAGTGAAAAATAGTACGTCCGATAAATTATATGAAGAACGAGGAATCCAAGGCATCTCTATTTGCACTGGCCCGGCGACAGTGTCTAGACACCATCAACAAGATAAGAAACAGCAGGTCCTCTTTGGAGAAGTCTTCTTTGGGATCTTCTTCGGGAAAGTCGTCCCCAGGAAATTTACCGACTATCATTCGAAGAGAGTGACCGATTGTAGTGTTAGCGTCACTCCTACATCCCAAAATAAGGGTTCACGGAACCGAGGGATATTTCGGTAGTTCTGCTTTTCGTGTTTTCCTTCTGCGCCAGACGTGGACGTCAACGGAATCCACCGCCACGCACTTAATCTCCTTCTTCAGACGCACCTTTCCTGTCGTCCAACCGTCTCGTTGCCTATTGACTGATTTGTCCCGCTGCCGCCACCCTCTCTTCCACGGCACTCGCCACTATATGGCGATAGTGGCCGCGCGGAGGGAGACGCCGCTCCTCCACGCGCTTCCGTGCGCGTCCCGATTCGTGGGTTTACAAAAGAACACCAGGTTCCATTGCCGTTCCCAATTTGAATTTCTCCAGAAGGCGCGTTCGGCGGACAACACGAAAGGTTCTGTGAGTTGCCATAGAAACGCAGTGACGCACTTGTCATCGGTTGTGTTCACACGTGCGTTAGCTTCGAGGCGATGCTTTGGATCTAAAAAGTTCTTCAGAGTCTCAAGGAGAAAAGACTTCCCTTGCTTTGTTTGTTGTTCTTTTGAGCTATGAGAATCAGTCAAGTGTTTTCACAATTCTTCACAGAAAATAATGAGAAATTATGAGTCATAGTCGTAGCCAGAGTCGATCGTGGAGAGACATTGTTTTCTTTCCTAGGCTTCTCCCTCGGGGAGGTGATTCAGTGGCGGTGAGGGGATATCACCTGGGTTCGCATTACAATTTCCCAAACAAGGTTCATCATTTCGTGACTTCTATTACCCTTCACTGCTCCATCTGAAATGATCTAGTCTTAGCCCTTCCGTCTTGTCCCCCCTTAGGTGCGTACCTTTTTCAATGCTCGTCATAATTGACATTGAAGGTGGAATCCAGCCAATTGTGAGTCACAGGGCATCAACTGAATGAGTCAGGGCGAGTCGCATCTCTCTGCGATCCTTTCGCGATGTTATCTACCCCTTCTGGGTCCCTACAGCCTTTGTGATTTCGGCTTTTTAGCGAGTTCTGGGCTCTCTTTAAAAAGATGCGTACTAGGGATGAAAATCCGAAAGCCGAAACTAAAGGCCGGAAAAGAGAAATGGCAGGATACCTAACTGTAGTAGTACACATGTTTTAACATACGGATTGGCAAAATAAATTATTTTTGGAGGTGAACGTACATGGCCGAGTTGGTGAGCTCTGAATAGTATTAAGCCACTGGCCACGCCGGATTCCGTGTTCAATGGAACATGGTTCTGCATGCATCCCTCAAGAAATTATTTCGGGTGAAATTCGTTCTTCCGTGTTTACATGCATTGTTGCAAATTCTTGCAATACAAACTGTAAAAGTCCATCTTGCACAACAAAAAGATTTTTATGAGTTCGTTCACATTATTTCGTATGCAGGAATGCGCATAGGAAATGAGATGAATCACAGTTTTGCATTTGTTGTGGCGGGGAAGGGCGAATCCGAGTCTCGAATACCGTCTGCATTCCGATCTTCCAGTTATCTCGCGGTTTCATCTCGCGCTGCATCTAAAACCGCATTGAGTAAGCGTGATTTCAGTGCCATATACCCACCCAAACGGATGGACGACGGTCAACAACCCGACTCGCCCTCTGAAGAGCCCCGTGAGGAGTTCGAAGACGGATTTGTTGACAATCTGGTCTCCGATGATTTGGAACATTCCCAGAATGGTAGGTGTCCCAACACAGTGAAAGTTGAGAGAATCGTAGTGGAAAGAATTCATCGAATTAGGAAGCTAATCCTTTGTATACTCTCGGGTAGAAATGGTCAGCAATTTCATTATGTTTCTCTTCATGTTTTGCCTTTCTTTGGGAGCCCAAATTTTGGATAATTTGTGCCACGTTATCAGCTCAGAATGAGCACAGTCTAACACGAATCTAGAGAGACGCTTTAAGCCAAAATTTCAGTTAATGGTTCAGTTACAGAATGGCTCTGAGGAAGGAGATTATTGTACAGAAGACCATCTTTGCCTGGATAAATTTAGTTAGATAAAAATACACACATTATTTTATTTTTGACTGTTGCGGTTGCCCTTCATTAGATAAAATAACCAATAACAGAATCCCACAAAAATTTGATGCCAATCATTCCCCTGAGAATCCACTTTTACTGCAAATATCTAATCCATGATTGGTTTAGAGGTAAATATCCAGAGGGAAGCCCAGGAACAGCGCCGCATTGAGCGCCAAAGGAACGTTCACATGCACATGCGCTACCTGCCGACGGAGTACCCCGAAGATTTCTGGCGGGTGATGTCCCCACAGCTCGAGCGCACCAACTACGACTTCATTGGAAGTCAGAGACGCCTGGCCATTGCAAGTGCTCCTTTGTCCGCGTGATGTAACTCTTGTTTAAGCTGCTCGCTTCCATTGACCGCCTGCGACGTCGCATGGAGCGGATGCTCCTGATGCTAAGCCGCCGTTATCCTGAGCACCGCCTTCGCTTCTCGGGTGAGAACTGAGGACCACATATCTACATATCTCTTGGATTGCCCATTTCGTTTTGTGATTGGAAATTGTCGGACTTCAGTGCAAATAAGGAACAATAAATACAATGTAAAGCTTTCTATTTTGGGAAGTGATGTTTGATCTTTTCATTTTGAGGGATTATTCTAAGTTTGCATTAAACGAATCCTTTGTTAAAACGTTGCGTTAGTGAGATAACTACGTTGTGGATGATTGGGTCCTCTCATCCCCTTTCATCTAAGGGTGGGTTTACCTAAGGTGACGGCTTTCGTGATCTGTTCCATGTATAATTGATTTAGAATACAGTGTAATTGCTATGTCAATGGGTCAACTACATATGCTGGAACAACATTTATTTCTGCTCCAAAAGAAGCCAAAAAAGGTGGACAAGGAAGAGATGAAAGAGCTAGGCGAGGGATGAGGTATCTCTCTGAAACACACTGGTTTTCATACGAGAGTTCAAATGTTATTGTACCCGACTTGAGCGAGATCGACTGCGGGCTCCACTTCGAGATGCACTGCGACTCTTCCTCTTCATCGGGGAACACATTCTTGAAAAGTGTCCCGGAGGTGTCCTGGCGCAGGAGCGCCGCGGTGGTCGCTAAATGCACAAAGTACACAAAAAATTAAAAGGCCATCCTTACGCCTTCCCTCAAGCGCCTTTCTTCTTCTTCGTCGTCGGACGGCATTGCCAGGACGTACGTGTGTCCAAGCCTAGCTCGGTGTTGTTTCCGTGCATACGCACCTTTAATGGGAGGCGCGTTTCTTTGCGTGGGGACCAGGTTTGACGACGGTTGGGACCGCGGTTGAAGGACTCTCGGGGAACGCTTAAGTAAAGAGATCCGTATATAAGACATTGAAGCACTTTTCGTTTTCATTGAAGCACAACATATCCCTTATACTATTAGTGTCACAAATAAATATGCATGACAAGCTGCACAAAAAGTTGTAAAGACAGATCTACACACCATAGACTCATGAATTGGAATTCACATGAGTTTTGCACTCCCATTTCCGCGACCTCCAACCTGATTAAAGTGAGATTTGCTTTCCATCCCTGGACTAAATAAGTTTTGAAACCCTTGCGGCGATCATGGTTAATTGCATGGTGATAGTCCGTCCGGAACAAGCACCGCCGCTGGACGCGACCACAGTTTTTTTTTGTTTTTCCAAAAATTGAGCTTATTATGTTGAAAAACATTCTGACCACCCTGTATTGTTACGGAAATTCTAAATTACACTTATTAACGTGGTGGGAGAAGGACAATGTGAGAGAAGATCTGTAGAGGATGTAAGCCGGGGGACGTTTATGTAGAGTAAAAGATATTTTTGAAAGAGTGAAATACTTTTTTATTTGTTATTTCTTTGTGAGTGAAAAAATATACAAACCGAACGAGGTAAGCGCTCCTTAGCTTCAGTGCAGTGTTCTCTGGATCCTCCACTGGCTCCCCGCGCCCGGAAA
>KN171623.1:21339-39816 GCA_000757755.1 Steinernema glaseri
ACAAACGGCGCCAACTTCTGCTGGTGGCCCCTTCTCCTCTCAACCAGCCACTACTAACCCAGGAGGACTTTTTCAAGCGAAACCGACAGGGAGCTTCGGAGGAGGCTTCGGCCAGGCCCCGACTGCGTCACCATTCGAAGCACAGCAGCAACAACAGCAGACTGGAGGCGTAATCTTCGGTCAAACCACCTCTGCGAAGACCGGTGCACTCCTCGGAACCTCGACCCCCACAGGAAGTCGTCTCCTTGGACAAATGGCGACAACTTCTACTGGTGGCTCCCTCTCCGAAGCGACAAAGCCCGGCGGCTTCTTTGGTACGACAACCGCAGCTCCCTCCTTCGGTGGGACGACCACAGTAACCCAAGCTGCTACTGCGGCCCAGTCGATTGTTCTCGGATCCGACGTGAATCCTTACAAGATGCAGAAGGCATTCCTCGACGCCGTTATTTCGAACAACCCGTACGGAGATATCCCTCTTCTCAGAGGAACTCTTACTGGCGCCGGTAGTGAAAGCAACGAGAAGGAAACAGCAGAAAGGCTGATGATGTATGAATGTTTTTGTTATATCCACCTTGTACAATTTACTTTAGGCACCGAAGACAAGAGAAATTCCTGGCTTCGAAGAGAGTGAATATGCCCTCTGTCGTCTATGGCTCTCCGCAAACGAGACTGAAGAAGCTTCCCCCAATAGGAACAGATCTCAACACAAGTAGAGCTCGTGACACGAGTGCCAGAAGCGCGAGTACGACCGTGAAGTCCGTGTTCACGCCAGTGTCGAAAAAGGTCAATTCTCCACTTCTAAGCATGAACAAGTCCTTGAACAACACAAGTGTGAAAACACTAGATCCCGCGATCTTTTCGGTAAGAATTTTAATAAGCAACCGTTTCTCAGCTGTAACTGTAGACCAAGAAGAACTCAAACAAGAAAGCCGCTGTCGAGGCAAGAATCTCGTTGTCGGAAGTCCTCTACGAAGACGAACGCCACGAAGATTCCATAGAGTCCACAGCGAACTGCCTCGAATCGACGACTCCGATCACCGCAGTCCAGCTCAGATCACAGAGCCCTCACCCTGCGAGAATCTCCCTTACTCTCAAGGACTACTACACGAAGCCCTCTCTGGAGGAGATGGCGCTGCTGACATCCCCCTATGGAGTCTGCCATCTGGAAGACGGTCTGACGATCGGTCGACTAGGGTACGGTTCCATCTTCTGGGCCGGTCCGCTATCGCTATCCGACGTCGTCATCGACGAAGTGGTCATCATCCGGTCACAAGAAGTCATCGTCTACCCGAACGACGCACAGAAGCCACCCGTAGGAGTGCAACTGAATCGTCCGGCGGAGATCAGCCTTGAGCGCGTGTGGCCCAGGGACAAGTCCACCAACGAGTTGGTCAAGGACGGGCAGATGCTCCGAGAGATCGGTTTCCACGAAAGACTGGAACGGAATTGCAAGAAGATGGGCACCTGCTTCAAAGATTACCGTCCCTGCACGGGGACATGGGTGTTTTCTGTACCACATTTCTCCAGATTTGTTCGTGCTTCTGCTTTTTACCTTGCCTGTATACTGTAGTTTCAGGACGATTGCTCCATCACGAAGGTCGAGGCCCACTCGGTCACTTCCAACAGAACCGTCTGCTTGAACCTGGGTGAGTCGCAACTGGAGGCGAAGCGGGAACGTTTCGACAGCAACTGTAAGCCTTTCGAAGAAGGCGACAACTCAAGTGAGCAGCACAAGGAGATTAATGCGATGTCCTCGGAAGAGGAAGTCGTTCTGGAGTTCCGTCTACCGAAGTACTCCTTCGCTGCAACGTCGGAAAGAAGCGCCTCCACTACCACCTGATCTGGCACTGCCACCTGTGGAAGGTCATCTCCAGTGCGGCGGCGGAATTTTAGAATTTTATGTTGTAAATTTGATTGGGAGGACAATAAATGTTCGATATCAGGAGAACATTTTAAGAAGTTAGCAGTCAATATCGGACGTCGATCCCGTCCGCGAACTTCCACAAGGAGCTCTTGGTCCACAAGGCGTCGGCTCCTACACTCCTTCTTCCCGAAGTCATCGCCGACTCTACGTTTCCTTTGAGTGTTTGACCTCTCCACAGCCACGTGGAATTTGGAGGCAATGGTGACCTCCAAGCAGCAAAGGACACAACGAACTGGTTCCTATGCGAGAAATCAGTTTCCTCCATATCATGTTCGCTTGATAAGTATAAATGGTTTAATACTCGCCTCCGTGGTTCGATATCCTTTCCCTGGTTTCTGGTTCCTTTTATTCGATGCTTTTATGTTTCTGTACGTTCAGTTTCGAATTGCAGCATTCAGAATTCTTTTAGGCTTAGGTTGCCACTGGGTGATGAGTTCATATCTTCTGTTCGAGTTGTAGCTTTACTACACATGCATAAGTGCCCTACTATGCATACATTTATTGGCCCCCGAGATTCTCACGTGGACACCTTCCCTTCCAGTTAAGACCCCAACTCGAATGTAATTATTCAAATCACCCCATCAATAGTGTAACTGCCCGGGGGTGTACCCCGGGAAAACAAGCGCTACGACCGAAATGCCAAAAATAGGCGAAAAATTGGATTTATTGCCCATCGCCGCCGAGGTGACGTGGACGGTGGAGGGCGAGAAGAAGATGACCCGGTGGCGGAGATTTTCGCGTGTCTTTTAGAAACTCACGGAGAACAATTGGATTTGGGAATTGCGCGCTGATGGACAAAGCCGGGAAGTGATTTCCAAGGTTTCGCCCTATTTTGAGGGCTTTGGATCTCATTTCCTACCCGACGTCATCCTTTTGGAATTCTGGGTTCTGTCCAATGGACTTGAATCATCTTTGTCCTTTAGCATTCTCAAGAACAGCGCTTAATAAGCTGTTATAACGTGGACCACCTGCATAAGAACTCCTATGACTCAAGCTGTTGTTTACGGGTGTACGGTAGTTTGTGACAATACGACGTTTATGACTGATGGCCATGAAAGACTTCTAGAATGTTGTCTTCTCCTTCCGAGCAGGTGGATGAGTGTGGATGACACATTCAATGGAACATTAAATAGATTTAAAATTACAAAAATGCCAAAAATGCCAAAAAAAATACAGTTTAACTTGTTAAGCGTTGATCACATCTGAAGCATTTTTGATTACACAGGCACTGAAGTAAAAGCCCTTCTAGAATCAATAAAACCATACGGTATTCTTTTCCATACGAAGAAGGCATCTAGCCCTTCGAGAGGATTAGTGGGCTGCTGTTTAAAAGTGGACCGCAAATAAGATGTTCTTTTGCACATGTGGAGGCCTACACCTTTCGGTGGGCGCCGTATAGGAGGTTGAGTACTTCAGGTCTTGTAATATCGTTTTTTTTGTCTCGACACGTAAAACAGAGTGAAAGGAGCAGATTAAATGAAATTCGAGAAATTGGAAGATTAGATAAATCCACAAATGCGTGCAGAGCGTAGGCTCGACCTTTAAAAAATCATTAAGCTACGCTTCCATTCTGTGCTCTTTCCTCGAAAGGCTAAAAATATCGAAAGATCTGAATGCACCTGTCAAACACTTGAGCTCTGACGTTTACTAAGACCAAAAATCTCCACGAATATCATATTACCTTTTGGATCTGTGCCAATCTAATTATAGACCCACTCCAACTACCCATTTATGTACGGTAGTGCTTCATTGTTGTTTTGCCGAATTTTCTGGCAAATCTAGCATTTTTGTAGAATGGAGCTCAACACCCACTAGTTTGACTTACCTATGCCGGGCAAAAATTACCTTTACAACACAGATATATGCATCTATTAGTCCTGAAATTGGTCTTATGACCTTTCATCCTATCATGCTCGCAGCAAGACCAGTTTATCAGATCACTTTTTATACTCCACGCTTTAGGTTTTCATGGCTCGCTTACATATCCTTTAACCATAGCAATCTCAGGAAAAACATGACCAAAAAATCAAGCAAACAACTAAGCACCTTGATGTTTAACTCGTCCCTATTTATACGCCTCCCACCGGACGTTTCCTGACCCGTCAGCGGAAGGGCACTTTGCCCGTGACGTGAATCCTCAATTAATCGCTGTTTACCCCCTTCCTCCCCCACACGCTCCCCCATAATGTCTCTTCACGGTCCACGTGGCGTCCATCAAGTACGAATTACGTCACAAGTCCGGGAATCACCTGGAATTCACTCGGCTCGCTTCGGAGATTAGCCTCTATTTCGGGTCTTCACTTAATCGGGCCAGAAAATCGAGTGGGCCGATTCGATTAATCGACGATGTCCTTAATGGGTCAGTGGAGTTGGCTCAGTGCACTTCTTGAACACCTGCCAATTGGAAATTTTATCGGTCACTCGACGACAGCTGCAGATCGAAGAAAACATGTTTTCCACAGATCGCGACCTGTAAATAAGCAACTTGGGAATGTGACCGTAATGGGCGGTAAATAGCACACTTATAATAAAATGGAAAGGAAACATCCAAAGCCTATTTTTCACGGTTAAAATTTTTGGTCAGATGTTTAAAGAATTTCCATAAGAAGTAGGTCTATATGATGCATTTATATGATGCATTTGTAATTGACCGAAGATGACGAGCAGCTCCTTTTCTGCCATTTTTGTTTTATGTTTTTTGAACATTTTTGTACAAATAAGGATCATACATAGAAGTGTAGAAACTACCAGTCCCGAAGAATCAAACCACAGAGATTCCTAAAAATCTGCTTAGCGTACATATGTACTTGATTTCGCCTATTTCTATTGCGTGTCCTAGCAGAACAACGGACAGAAAAACGTCCCCTTTTTGCCCCATATTGACGCATTTTACAAATGTTCTGAGATAATGAGGGATTACCTGGTTTTCGCTCACGGCTAGAAGGAGAACATTCCGAAGTGTCCCCTTTAGATCCCGCTGACATTTGGAGTGTAAGTTTTGCTATTCATGGAAAGTCCAGAACATTAACAGGTCATGTTTGGTTTTGATAAAAAAAAACAATGACTCTCAGAGACCGCAGAATGTTTAGATCTGATGAGCATGAGCAGGATAAACTTAGGATTTAACAGTTTGTAATTGTTGTAAGATTAATATTTTTGCAAAGCAATTGTGTGACCTTGTTCGACGCCTAAGGTTTGACCACCGCGGGTCAAAGGTTTGATAGGACAGTTAAAGCTTTAACCCGCGAGAGGAACTTCACGGTCCACGGGAACATTAAGCAACCAACGATCAAAGCGCTCGACCTTTTGAAAATTTCGAACAGAGGAGAGAGCGTTATTGGGTCTTCCATGGAAGACTGATTTTGTAATTGCAGTTCTTTCATCGCTAACCCAAACACGTCATTTTCAATTTTTTTTTTAAATTCTACTCTTAATATTATTTTCTTAGATTGTTTTCTATTGAGATTTTTGAACTTGACTAGAGTGGTCTCATTTCTGACAACTTCGATATGTGCGTGCGGAATGAAACATTTTAATAGATGATTAATGGGACACATAAGAGGGAGGTTGGGTTCCACCAAATCGAAGTAATATTTGCTTCCTACATTAGGATTGAATTTCCTTCTTTTGTGTTTGAGTTTCCGACACATCAAAGCTGGAGAAGTCAGAAGATCAAAGTCGTGTTTTTCTTCCCCTTTTTTGGTTATCTCTTCATTGTTTTCCACTCACCAGAAAAGACAAGAATATACGATATCAGAAAAGAATATACGAAAACGTATTTATGCAGTAGCTGAGCTTCTTCACCTTCTTTGAGGTTTTAGGTGCAACGACCAAACTGCATGTGTGGCATATATTGCCTATGATAAATCAAGTTCTGGTCATCAACTTCCTACTTCCAGTGAACTCTGACCAGACAGCTGCTCCGGAATGAGAAATTTCTTGGATCCTAAACCCTGGTGCATTAAATGCACTTAAAGTAGAGGTTCTTCCCTAAATGACACGTCCTGTGAATCATTGATCAAGTTAGTTGACCTTTTCAGAATTGTAAAATCTTCTATTTAGTGATCTGCTCGGCCTTTTAGCGTAAAGCTAATTGTAAGGTCACTTTTGCATTCTACTTCTATCAGGGCAATTGTGTTTTTTCATTATATGCATTGCGAAGCACGGGCAATTGCAAGGCTTCTGAATCTCCGGTAAAGCTCCTTCGATCTGTTTGATCAATAGTCGATGAAATCCCCCTAGACCCGGGAAATCATATTATGCACAGCTGACTTCCGCAGTCCTTACACTTATCATGAAGTGAGGAATTTCTAAGGCTTTTTGTGACCTCAGAAGCTAATAGGATTTCAAAGCTGAAAACAAAAAGAAAAAGGAGAGCCAAGAGTATCTACGATCTACGACATATAGAAAATCTACTTATGAAAGGCTAGAAACCAATCGAAACTAAAGAATTGTTGATCTTTCATTATGTCTTTTGTTTAATCTTTAACCGTATTTCTTTAAGTCCAATAGAGAACTGTCTACAGGATGCCAACTTTAAGTCCGAGAAAACTGTCCACAGGATGCCAACAATTCGAAATAAATACAAACAAATGAATAAATCAAAGCTATTTTTGGGCCAATCCGGAAACTAGGCCAAACAATTAAAGTTTTATTTATAAAATCGATTATTTTGTTATAATAATTTTTGTATCATTACTGCATTTTCTAATACCAGAAAGGTTGCTTCCCCCGCGATATTTTATATTATTAGCAAATCTCGAAATACTTCTTATAGTCTCAGCAGCTAATAGGATTTCCGAATCTCTGCACTTAAGAGGCAAAGTATCCGTCGTCGAAAAAATTGTCTCTTGGGAATGAGTTTCACGAAATAAAATAAATAATGCTCTCTCTCTTTCTGAATATCGGGAATATATTCTTCTTTATACTTGTCAGTTGAAAGACGATTTAGTTAGTCCCTTTTCAGCTCATTTTTTAGTTTTGATGTACACGTTTTCCATCATTTTCATATAACTCATCGCTCGGACACTTTGAGGAGGCTCCTCCACAGATTTCCATCTGACGATTAGCTTGATAAGATCCGAACATCGAGCTTTTTATACATAGCATATCCAGAGCGGTTTAATGCATATTTACATTTTTAGGTTTTCAGGAATGTTACTTATTTTAGTTGTTTATACATCTTATTTATATGGGAATTCCAAGACCAACAAATATCCCGTTATACACCACCTTTTTCCGCGTTTTTGTTTCCCACACGGCCACTTATCATTTTCGGTTCTTGACGGCCCAATGCTAAACAGCCCCTTCGCACGATTCTCGGCGTTGAATGATGTTCGTCTACGTTTGCTGTTTATAAACAGACAAATGACTTTTCATCGAAGCATAAAACGCGTTCTTCGCCTCTTCCACAAACGTCGATTTGTTTTTCTCCTTTTCTTTTTCGCGTCACTCCTCACGCCCGAGCAAGTTTGCACCCTTTGAAGACGCTTGGAACCAATCCGTCAAACAAGAGATCAGAAAACAACGTAGAAAATTATGAGCTCCCAAAGCACATTTTTGTTTAATTTCCAACGAAATTGACAACCACAATAGGGTCATCACGGGTCGTCATCCTTTGGGTTGTCATCAGATTCAATGTGGACAGACTGAAGTGGACACTTGTTTTGATTGCCAACGGAAGAAGATAAATCCGTGCCGAGCCCCAGTGGGAGTGCCGATTTATGAAATTCCTACGGCAGGGCATATGCTCGGTGTGGAAAACCACTTCCTCCTTCTTTATATAACATAGGCTTTGACCACATGGATTTTTCCGGGTAGCAGAAAATTGTCTGAAAGCAGATCTCGACATTAAATAAGTGCACTTATAGTCAACTTGATTTATCAGTTTTGGAGATTAACATTGGAACGTAGAAATATGCAAAATTGGAATGTACAGGACAAATGATTTTTGTAATGTTGAAACGGATCGTAGAACTCTTTTAATATGGTCCGCAACCTTGCACCTTATTTTTCTTTGACAAACGATATAAACAAAGCTATATAAATACATATACAATACATTCTTGGTGCTTTTATTCGGTGGGCCCTGTCTTTTGTGCACTTCTTTAGCTTGTACAACACCCTCCTTTTTTCGATATCAGACAATGTTGTGTTGCAAGTGTGCTCCTGGGTGACCGTAATTTCTTTAATTTCTTACCGGGAAACGTCCGAATACTCCCGAGCTTTGCACCCACTGGTGAACTGTTTACCGTCGATAATAGCGACGGATTTTCTGCGATTGGTCTTTATTGAGGGTAACCCTAGGCAAAGAGTGCGAAATTGAAGTTAGTAAATTCCTCAATTAAGGTTGGCATTTGAAACCAGATTACAGTGTCGTGTGTTAAAAATCCATCGAATAAAATGGTTTTTCGGGATATTTTTACATTAAGATTTTTGTACTATAGGATGTTTTCACCAGTAACGTTATGGTCACTTCCCAGGAAGTTACTCCAGGAATTCCTTCCGCTTTTATGACATTCTATAGAAACCATGAAATGCTATGTCCGCACCACCGATTTCACCTGCAACAATGGTTCTCTCCGCTGCCCCTCATCAATTTTTAAGATTTTTGATTGCAATCGATTTATGTAAATTGCTAGGTTGTCGCCATGTAAAACAAAAAACACATTGTTTAGTCGGACGTTATTTTTCGTTTTTCGTCATCTGTTTTTTACATTCATAACCGCAAACACTGACAATCACCGCCACAAACGTTCCGCTTGGATGCTCAAATGTTACGATAAATATTCAGCACCTTATGTTTTATGTAGCAATGTCGTTTGGACAAAAAATCACGTTTCCATCCTCATCACCGATTCCACCTGCATCCAAGATGCCCTCCACCGTATCCGACACCCTTTCGGACCCTCTTCCAAATTCTTTTGGTTAGTGACAAATCGAGGAGGGCCACGCGCATGGCGCAAAAAGTGATGACAAGGACTATCAGGCGATGACGGATCGCCCCGATGGGGATGCGCTCCCAAGACGTGCTCCAACAAGTGCCTCTGACCGGGAAGGAAAACAATCTTGGCTTTGGGTCCGTTTGTATACCTAGTATACCGGGTATGCCTAGTTAGGGGGGCTTCAGGAATGCTTTGATGTAGCAAAAATAACATGCAACATAATGTACTACTTGTTTTTGATAACATACAAATAACATGTAATAACATGCAAAAACAACATGAAATCCATATACATCAAGTGTCTTAAAAGCACTATATTGGACCTTAGAAGACAATGCATCCAAACAAAAACTTGTTTGGGGGTAGGATAAGCATCAAGTACCTTTTTGCGCCCTTTATCTTGCATCCTGTGATGAAAAGCTGTTTATAGTGACGATGGAGGATTAGGCTGGTTCAAGGGCATTTCGCCGTCATGGAGATACCTCATTGTGGAAAACACGATAAAATCAGCATATAAGCAGGAAGTTGGGAGAGGGCATACTACCCAGGCACAGAAAATGAGAGTACATTTCCACAGAAGATTGCATAACATCAGCTTTTGGTATCACAAGCATCCAGTCCCTTTTTTCTTCCACCTGGAATCCTGTGCCTGATCTCCGTCACGACTAGGCTGTTATGGACCAGGTTCACGGTCATTTCATCGTCATGCACTCCGAGCGACCCACGGAAAGTCAATTAATGCTCGAAAACAAAATTATTAAAAGTGGCAGTTAAGGTGAGGGCATGCTACAGACCCAAGGAACCTAGAGTACACTTCTTCCGGAAATGAAAACGGACTGGGATGACTCCCAGATCTTCTTCACATTTTCAGAGTCATAAGATCAACCTTTTACTGATTTCAATAAATAAGCTTTGATCTTAATGTTAATTTTTGCATCGGAGTAATATCATTATTAATATATTTTCAATGCTTTTGTGCCCTACAAAGAATCTCTGAAGTTATGCTACATAATTTCATTTTTAGAATATGCACTTTAATTATCTAGAAAGTCGTCTCGCCAATGTTAATGTTAAATGAACATATCCGCGTCACATTCCGGAAATAGTCTCCGTGATAATCACAAAGTGGACTTTGGATCAACTTTTGGGCAAACGGTTTAGAGTGGAATTTTCCGGAAATTTTTTCTGCATTCTGGATATTTCGGAGCTTCAAGCAGCAGAGAAGTTCATAGTTTTAGCCGCCAACTTACTGTAGAAACCATGCTCTAAGCTGACATCATATTAAGGTCGCATTTATCCGAGGCCTTCCATTCAAAAATGTCTTCACGAAGAAATTAAAAAATCGTTAAATTGTAGTTAAAAAACTAGGCTATGATAACCTGCTCCAAACTAACCGTAGTTATACAATCCTCGGACTGGCTTATAGATCATAAGAACACTGTGTCGCGTCATTTTAATTAAAAATGTTGGCTCCATTCAGCAATTGGCGTAGAATCACATTAATTATTCCTTTTCCTTCAAAATCAAGATCCAAACGTCACACAGACGCGCATCCGGGCGCCTGGCGATAATAACCGGTAAAGTTCAGCTGCGATGAATAATTTGTTTTGTTGTGGTTAGAGACACCAAATAATGAAATCATTTTAGAAAACAGATGTAAATGTCCGCCCGAAAAAGGCTTTTCTGTCCTTCTTTTGAACCATAAGTCCTTTCGAACGTGTAGGTAGGTGCAGGCATACGTAGAAAATGAGCTTACGTTCTTAGCGCTGATTAGGGCCTCTCAGGCAGTGGTGCGAATGTCTTTGTTCCATTCTTCTCTAGAACATTCGTACCTTTCGCGATCAAATTTGTGGAACGCTATGAAATTGACCGAATATTAAATGCCGTCCAAAGGGCGCTTATGACACTCGGTGCAGCACCTGCTTCTTCCAGGTGGTGTCTCTAGGTCCTGGCACGATCGTGAGTCACTTCCAACGCTCAAAACACCTCACAGATCCGTCTGCGCTCAAGTACTCAGAAGAGAAACATACTCCCATCATGCTCGTCATCTCAGGCACGCATAAACCCTTCTTAGGAATGCATACATTCGATCGGACCGAAATAAAGGCTCAAAGTTCTTGGAACTGGAGAAGCCCCCCATTCCACCCGAGACCTATTTCGCAATGATGTCTTCTTGCGTGTTTTTGGTGATTCTACGCAGACAGTGCGGACGAATAATTAATCACGGTAATCCCCTCGACAGACAAGGAGCAGGATCCTGAATTTGCACATAATCAAATTAGTTACGACGGGGGTCCCGCAGCGACTTCCGCTTGTGCACAGCTGCAGGAAGCTGGACGTGTCCTTTTCCAGCCACTTAAGTGGACTACCAAGAAGAAACAACACAAACATGGCATAAAATGGGCTTTTCCCGTTGAGTACCCCCAGACTACCGTACCCCGGTAACTGCAAAGTCGAAACTCTTCAAGTGAGATAAAGCCGTTAGTGATCGCGAGGACCCTAATTGGGGTGACGCGGGCGGCTCCCTGACTCCCGCCGCTCCATTTGCACAGAAAACCTTTTAGGGACATAAATCGTGGCGGGACCCCTGTATCTATGGCACCTTCGCCGTGCTCGTGAGAAATTTATGCTGATTGCTTTAGCTCGTTTACGTGCCTGTTATGACGCCCTCGACTCCTTTCCGAGTTTCACAAGCGTCTGAAACTTAATGGTCTCGAGACGATAAATCAGATTTATGGCACTCTCCTAAAACGAGGTGCATTAAGGAGTTAGCGGTGGAGGCCCATAAATCCACCTTTCAATGGTCTCCCCCACTTAGGGAGTCGTAGAGCCCGCGATGCCGATCTGATCCAATTTCAGGGTGTGGTCTCGCAGCGAGGGGCGTGGTCTCGCAGCGGCGCAACCCGACGTGGAGTGGATGTAAGCGCGTGTATAAATTTGTCGAAGTTAGACGCCGATCGGCATTTTCCGACCCTCTTTCGTCGCACACCGATTACAGTAGTCTCCGCTACGAGATGTCGAGCAGCTGGATCCGGATTCTCCTTCTCGTCGTGGTCGCCCTCCTCGCTCTCGGAGAGAGGTGAGTCGTCTTCTGGGAATTGGCCTCCGGGGGTCCTGGCTATCTCAGCTAAACTGGGCTAAGACGCGTGAAGATCCCTAAACTCTTCTAAATCCCTTTGATCTGTTCCTGTTGCAACGTTAAGGTGCCATTCTTCGAATGGATCCAAAGTAGTACTGGGAACTAGGCCTCCAAGTCCCCCAGACCCAGGCCTGCTTTTTATGTTTTTTTTCTTTCTACCGGTTTTTATGCTTTTTTATGCTTTTCCTAAAGCTACCGGAGCTTGGTTAAAACGGACACTAAAACCACAAAACAATTTTTGTCCCTTGAAGCTCGCTTTAATCGTTCCTGGCGCCAGTTTTGAGCAAATTTGTCATTCCTGAAAATCACCAAGACCATAACCGTAAATCTCGCGAATTTACGACAAAACAAATTCGTGGCTGGCGCGGGCGACGTCACTCGAAATTCGATCTTGTGCTTTCGACTTCTCTGTCCGTTTGACTTGTCCCACTCCGCTCCCTAATTAGTCATTCCAGCAGGAACGGCAGCCAAACAAACATAGCCTTTTCCGCCGAGTCCCCTTTGTGCAATTAGCATGCGTCAAAGATTCCACGCGGTGTGAGTTCCATGTCCTCTTGAGCGGACAGATCAGAACAGAGTGACGCGCTCCGTTTCAGTCTCGAGAGGGACGCGCGGGCGCCGCGGCAGAAGTTCATCAGATTTGGACGCGCCGGCCAGAAGTTCATTCGATTCGGAAGGAGCGGACCGCAGGCGCACCAGCTGAACCTTCAGGTGAGGAAGCGGGACCCGTAAACAAGTAGGGGAATTTCATTTGGGAGCCGTGCATTCTCGATTAATTACATTCCACCCTGTTCGGTCTTTCGGTTCGGCCGTCGTCACCTTCCAGTCACCGAACAGACTCCCATTCTTTGTTTTTTATGTCGGGTTTCCCATCGGCACTCGACGCCTTTCACACAGAATCGAAAAAGAAACCTGAAGGAGTCAGCTGACACAAAACATGCTGATGGGAAAGGAAAGAGGAGTGAGTTCCTGCAAAACGGGAGTCATAACAACTACCGTAACCCAATCGGAGAGAGTCAGGCGATGATGGGCGGCGAAGATAGCCTGCGTAGGCGCTCGAATGATGCTTAAAATGGAATCGAATGGAGTATGCAGAAGCTCATAAAACGACGCTCTTCTGCAGGGCGTCCCATAAAACTGGAGTGTCTGAAGTCTTCTTCGATTGCATTGTCTATTAGACGAGTCTATGAGACATGGCTTGCAAGAAGTGCAGAATGGCTGATGGAAATATTTCTAAGAGCTCCATTTTAGCTGTCTCTCAGACTGTCTTGTCTCAAAGATCAACTTTTTAGTCAGCAAAGTAGACATGTCTCAGCACAGTATGTCTCGCAAAAATCAGTGTCTGAAGGCTTGTCTAGAGAATCGATTTCGGTGTCGTCTCTTAGACGTTTAGACTGACTCAAAAATAGTTGTCAAATCACTACGCTTTTGCTTTCACGGATTACGGTATTTTCCCGTCCTATCCCCACAATAGCTTGGCGCTATAACGATCAGCCTGATTTGCACTTGTTTTCCACGTTCGTTCTCCTTAGCACTGACGTGAACCGGATAAGATCAAAGGCCGCGTACCAATCAAATTACACCCCTGCACTTGAAGCAGTTCACTCCAAAATAACCCACAGTCGCAACTCAACGTTCTTCATTTTAGGAACTCCTCGCGGCCAATCAGATTGCTGAGTCCTTAAATCCCGTTGATGACCTTCCCGAACTCTCGGCGCCCGCGGAGGACGACTGGCAACAGCTGAAGCACCCCAAGTTCTTCCGGTTCGAGTGAAAGCCTCCGCCGAGCCCCTCGTAGAGAATTCGTCGCCGCGTGCAGCCTGCTACCGTATCCACATGGCATTTGCTCCGCGTTTCGTGTAAATAAAGCGTTAATCTACGACAATCTTCGGCCTTGATCGTCCTTTGTATCGAGCGAACAACGGCGCATTGGCAACAACTCAATTTGAGGGAGCGAGGTTCCGAATCAAGATGTCGTCTGATTGGATTTGTGTCCGTAAAGACAAATGTTGTTTTATGTCAAGCTAGACGGAAGCAGGGTGCAGGAAGAAGTCATTCCGCGAGCACTAATACTGAATCTCCATTGCTTGATGAGCTGTCGCAACAATTTGGACGATCCCTTGACATCGCCTAAATCGTAAAAGGTTAGAGTAAGTACGCCGTAAAACAAAATGGTCCACTTGGAGAACCTAAGGGGAATCAACCTAACAACATTGGATCCCGAAATCGAAGATCTCATAAGTAGGGACCAAACAAGCACAATTTGTCTCCATTCAGAGATGCACCTTCAAATGAGACACACAGACATTAGCTGCAAACGTTGTCTAGACAGTTGCAAGCGTCTAGACAACAACTCTTAACAGGCATGGAGCCGCACATGTAGGGGGTCTTGCTCCTCCATCTTCATTACATGAAGCGACCTAAAAAAGGAAAGACAAATGGGCTACACACGTCACAAACCATAAGGACTCAACATTTACGGTCAAACACAAAATTACATTTAGCAAACTCAAAACAATGGCCTGCGACCTATCGAGGGACGTTTATGGTACTTCGAGACTATCCGATGGTAGACGGACCTTCTCACATTTCGCATGTTTAGTACACCGGGAATTCGTGCAGCCAAATTGTTCTTCGATAGCGGCGATATTCCGATGGGCAGAGGCGATAAGGAGTCGGTGGAGCCCGTCACGTTTAGATCTAGAGCTACACATCAAGAAATTAATGGACGATAATACGACATACTCGCTTACCGGCGCTCAACGAACCACTTTCAGGAGTCTCTGGTACGACTTCACAACTCTTCGTATCGGCGCTGCTATTTAAGAAGCTTCCGTCGCTCTGGCTGGTGTTCGCCGGTTCTTCCGTTGACGTGGTTATTACACTCTTGCGGCTCCTTCTACTCGAACTTGAGGTGTTTTCGTCCTCGATCGACGTAATAGAAGTCTGGAAGATACGAGCAGGGGACTTCGGATTCTTGAAGGTGCTGCAGATGGGATCCTCTTCCGCGGACGATTCTAATATCCGCCTGGTTCTGCGCGACGCCGAAGCCACCACGGGACTGTTGCTCGCGGAAGAATCCATGTCGTCGAGATTCGGAGGCGAGGAGACCTGTTCCTCGTCCTGGCTCAGCTTGTACCTCTTAGGAGGCGATGTAAATTCGGGGCTCTGATCTTCCTGATCTTCTTCCACGTCCTTAACTGCTCGCTTCGATGGTCCAGGTCTTCTCGCTGATGAGGAACGGAGCGTCCGCGTCGACGGGGGAGGAGCCGGAGTGGCCGTCACCTTCTTCTCTCGAGGAGCTCTCTTGGGCTTCTCGGTGGCTTCCACTGGCGTCGCTACTTCCTTTTCTTCTTTGGCAAGTCGAGGCTTGTATTGTCGGCCTCGAAGCCCAGGAATTATTGAATTTGCCGGCTTAGTCCTAGCTGTACTGGCGGCGGTCCTCCGCGATGATGAGGCGGCTGGCACTTGTGGTGTTATCTTTGGAGTTTTAAGAGTCTTCGCCTTTCGTGGAGGGGTCGCTATCACAGGTGCTGCGAGTGATGCTCGAGTACGTCGGCGGGCAGGAGTAGTCGTGGTCACGCCATTTGCGGTTTCCAACATCTGAAATTACACATATTGCTTAGGGTAACCACATGAGAACTATTAATGCTCGCCGCAATTGTATTTGTAAAGAGCGGATGAGAATTTGAGAATAAATAAAGTTTTACCACCCAACCAAATTCACGATTTATTATCTATCAGAGAAATAAATTAAACTTTCTGTACCTTCAGCAGAGCCTTATAGGAAAGACGCTGATCGTACTTTGTAGTTTCCACAACTTCTAGCAAGTCCACCACGAAGTTGCTTGCGGCTACGGGAAGCTCTTCGAAGTCCTCCTCGAGTGCCTTCTTCTTCCCACTCAACAGCCTCTTCTTGGCAGCTGCCACGTTTTCGAGTTCGGTCTCATACTGCTGAAATACATAAAGCTCATTGACGGCCAGGATATGGCAAACCAACCTGCCATGGAAGTGATCCTGTGACCCAATAAATCACATTGTACGCGAGGATCTCAATATCTCCACGGTAAGAAGGCGCACATCCTCGGTGGGCATCGATCGACGTGAAAATTGCGGTCCCGTTATGCGCCTTCTTGGGGTCGGGCTTTTCTCTTGGGGCAGGAATCCTCTTTGCCAGGCCGAAGTCGACGAGAACTGTGCGGTCGAAGCGCTTAGGGTCGATCATGAGGATGTTGTCGGCCTTCATATCAGCATGGACGATGTGCTAAACGCAGCCTGATGTTAAGGATCCATACATATCAAAGCTTACCTGACTGTGGAGATACTCCAAAGCGGTCAGCATGCAGTGTGTTACTTGAAACACATCCGTCAGCTTCATCTCCGGCTTCTTGGCTCGAATGTTCTCCATCGAGCAGGCGTACATCGGCATCGCCAGGAAACGCATTTGTTCGCCGCCATGTTGAAAGAGGCCACTGCCGAGGTATTCCGGAAGGCCGAGGAACTTCACGCCGCTTTCTTTCTTCCAGGCTTCCAGCATGGTCGCCTTCATGCAGCGGATGAACACTGCAATTTCGTTGAAGAGGGGTCCATTTTCGTGTGGCTCCACTTTAATCACCACTTTTGAATTCGTTTTCTTCTATAACATAGCAGATAAGTAAAACAGCAATTGATGAAATAACCTACCGAGGTGCCTTGATATATTTTTCCAAATCCTCCTTTTGCAAACTGTTTTCCGACGACGAAGTCTCCGTTGCCAACGGAGGTACCCTCTGGCACATCGACGGCCATCTGGTACACCTTCGCCGTCTTCTTCTTTGGAGGCATCTGAAGTGACCATCATTGAAAGAGGGTAAATGAGGGGGATATGCAAATGGACACGCTACACATGCAAAATCCCAGAACAGCTTCTGTTTGACGTAATTAAGCCATAGTAAAATGTGACAGGCAACATTTTAAATGAAGAATGGCGAACCCTGTGGAATCGCAGCCAGTCACATATAAAGCAGGTTTTGATCTGCTGACAATCGCGCCATCAATTCGGGGTTTACTAGAGTAGTAGCGGGAAAACCATAGATTTTGAGTTCGATTCGCCAGCGAAAGAGCCGGACAGAGTAATAAAAAGCTCGGCGTGGAAAGTAAACACGTAAAAAAGAACCTCGTGACAGATTCTCGCGATAGAACGAGGACAGAATGCGGCACTTCCATTCACGGCTTTGCTTCAAAAGTAGCCCAGAGCCAAACTCGCTAGGCATTCCAAAAAGCCGACAAGTTTTGAGTTTGATTCACTAACAATCGCGCGCCTATTCAATCTGGGCTTTACCAGTCCGATGGCGGGAAAGCGACAAAGTTCGATTAGTCGAGGGCAAGAACTCGGAACTACGAACAAAGAAGGCACACAGAAGTCGTCGCCGTTTCACAATCTCCTTTCAAAGAACAAAACAAAACGAAAATCCCCAAAGGAGATAAAACAGCTCCGCAAGCGAGCGGCCTCGACGTTGAAGCAGTTGCGCGCGAGTCCTCGATCGACATTTGCATACAGAGAAGTCGTTGCAGGAGTTCTTGTCGTTTTCGCCAGTTTTCCACTTTTGCCCCTTGTTCTCTAGCAGGATTTATTTATTTACAACTGCTACAGATAGTATACACAATAGATATACAGATCACAGTAGATTATCGCTTCAGAATCGGCGCTTCTGCTGGTAGTCCGAGTTTCGTTTTAGTCCACGCGAGGTCTTGTTGATGCGATCAAAGTAGCGGACGATCTCGGCCATGGACCAGCGGTCGTTCGGGTTCTCCGACCAGCAGCGAATCTGGACGACCGAGTGCAACTCGTTCGGCGTGCACTCGGGCAGCGGCATACGGTAGCCGTCACGCGCTACCTTCACGACCACTTCGGCCACCATCATTCCAGGGTAGGGCTCGGCTCCGTTGGCGAAGATCTCCCAACACATGATTCCGTAGGCCCACACGTCCGTCTTCTGGGAGTAGACTTGGGTCTTGATGGTTTCGGGAGCGAGCCAGCGAATGGGGACACGTTTCTTCGGGTCCATCTGGTAGATCGTTCCTTCGCGGCTGAGTCCGAAGTCGCTGATGCGTACCTGAAAGGAGACCTCAGTAGATGGATATAGGATGAGGATTGGAAGTGCACATCCAAGCACATTTGAAGAAGCGGAAACGATTTCGAGCTTTCAGTACCTTTCCGTCTCCGACCAAGCAGTTACGCGCGGCAATGTCACGATGGAGAACGTTTTTGGAGTGCATGTACTCCAGGCCCAGGGCGGCTCCGTGGCAGAGATCCATCTTCTGTTGAGGGTTAAGGCTCGTTTTTTGAAGATAAGAGTCCAGGGCACCGTTGTTGACGAGCTCCATAACCACCATGAGTGGTTCTTGGCCTGCAGCTACTCCGTAGCTGAAGACAAAATGATGATCGTAATGCGGTGGAATCCAGTCGATCTCACCACTTAACGACGTTG
>KN171628.1:7035-17720 GCA_000757755.1 Steinernema glaseri
ACGGAGTAGGAACCCACCAGAGGCAACTCAAAAACGACCTGTTATGCCTCCGGGGAGCGCTATCGCTTATCACCAGCGGCGGTGTTTTTTGGCGCCTCGCGAGATCGCCTCCGGGCGCTCCGCCACGGAAACCGCCAGCTGTTGTTTGTGCCACAAACAACGGGTGCGCGAATCCCCTCGAGGGCGGAGGTGCTCACGAGGCGGCGGCGACGGTCCGACGCTGAAATTCATTAGCGTCTTTGGGGCGTCGGCGGCGCCGCGGCCGTCAAGTGGCGATTCGATTCGCGGTGGATTAGCGAATCGCGAATAATGGAGTCACGGGAAACGGGTTCGTCGCCGGTGGACGAGGGCCTCCGCTCTCGGCGATTTGCATCCTGCTCCAAGTAGCGGTCGGGGAGTGTTTAACCGTGCTGGTTTCGATGGCGCATCGGTGGTTCCGCTTTGCTCGACACTGTAGCCAGGGCTACTTGTTGTTTGGAGTCAGGCCTTCCTTGTCTCGGTCGCACCTTTTTCGTCTTAGCGTTGAACTGGATTACGTTTTGCGTAACGGTGATTGTCGCGGTCCACTCTCGCGTCTAGGCGAAGTCGGACAAGTACATTGCTTGGAAACGCAGGAATGACCGAAATGAAGGAAACCGAAACAAAAAAAAAATTCAGTTCTTCGGGATAGGAGATTTGCTGTTCTTGTACTCAAGCATGTCACACCTAACCAAAATCTCTCCAGGCTCTACAGTATTCCACAAATGTCCTATGATCCTTACAACCCATGGCTAAAGCACCGTTTTCCACTTTTGTCTTATTCAATTTCTGTTGTCCATGTTGAAGAGTTTCAGCTAAAGCATGGAGAGAGTTTACAGTCCAAAGGCCTTCGGCATATCGTGGCTTCACACCCGGAGAGTTGCTGTCCTTGTGATTCGAGTATGTCACACCTAGCCAGCCCTACACTATTCCGAAAATGTCCTGAGATCCTTCGCCATACAGCCCATGGTTAGGACACCGTTTTCCACCCTTTTTTTCATTCGATTCCTGTTGTCCTTGCTAAAGTGTTTGAGCTACAGCCTGGAGAGACTTTATAGGCCAAAGAACTGCGGCATATTGTCGCCTCAAACCCTTTCTTCACGTGTGAAAAATTTGACAAATGTGATATGACGCAAGTGTTCCTTTTTAATATAACACCCCGGAATCAATAGCCTCCAGCGTGACCACTTCTTAAATGAAATATGCTTGAGAACGAATAGCCAATGTTATTGTTATGACCATTGGCTTCAGGAACTAAATTGAACCTTTCTGAAAAGCTCTAATTTTAACAGAACTCTTTGGTCCAAAAGTCGTTCTTTTTCCGGGCTTTGGAGGCCTGAAAAAAGGACTAAATTGAACCCTTAGAGCTGCTTAACTGCAGACAACTTTTTAGTCCAGAATCAAAGGCATACAGTCATGGGTGGCAAAAAGAAGTCGTCCTTTTCCCACGCTTTAGAGGCTTACTAAGCCAAAATTGAGGGTTTCGCTTCAGCAACAAGTATCTATTGCCCTTAGCACGATTTACTGTTTCCTCACACTCTTACGAAACCCAAAATCCCAGATTGTTTGTTTAGACCTAGCGCACGTTCTGCACAATTTATGTTACTTTCCCTTTTGACCTTTTGTTTTCACAACATTCATCTACGATTCCTTGGCCCACCTCATGACTCTGTTTTGACGCAACATTTGTGCCGTCGGTGTTGGTGGAGATCGAGTGGGCTCCTCCTTCTTGATATCCGCCTGGTGATCTAATGAGCTATTCATAGCGCAAACATCGTGCCGATCTGGCTTCTCGCTGCCTCTTAGCTACACATGTGCGTCTTTTTATTTTTGGATACTTCCACCACCCTCACATTCAAGCTGTTTCCTCGTCAAATCCAAGTAGTTGGACCCCCGACGGGTCGAGATCCTTTCGCGCACAGATCTGGGATCTCTCGATCGATCACTGACCCTTAAGTCACTCTTGCAGATCGATCATGTCCAGATTATCGTTTTTGACGCTTGGACTCCTCTCGCTTGTGCCGCTCTGCGCCGCCGGGAACATCCTCTACTCCGATGGAGTGCGGCAGTGCTTCCCGCACGCATTCCAAGTGAGCGAACGTCCGCTCACCTGCGAGAAGGCCGACTGGTTCCGGTACTACACGTGCGGAGAGTCCGGTTGCGACTACCATTTACAGGTAGGTGGACCCTAACAGGCCAAGACTCTCAATCCCTGAAGTGGTGGTTGATGTTTGGACTTAACACTCAAACCCTTAAAGTACACTGTGGTGTGAAGAACGTTCTGGAAAACGCAAACGTTAACCAGAGTAAAACCAGAAACCCTTAACACGTGGATGACTCAAAGCTCCGGGATAGTTATGTGTGAAGGAATGCTTATATCTTTGCGTCAGCGTCAAAATGTAGTGAACTGCGTTTTCTTGACAATGTTTACAACAGAAAGGACCCTGACTGAAACTCTTGAATCCGATTTACAAATACTACCGTATGAGTCCAAAAATCCGGGACTCAAATGTCGGGGACTCATATCTCCGGGACTCAAACATTCGGGGCTCAAGTATCCGGGCACGAACACAATGTTTGACCAGAATCAAACAGGGAAATTCTCTTTCCCTGTGTTTCGAGAAAAACGGCGTAGCAGGCGTATCAAAAAGCATGGATGACAAAACTTGGATCATGCGAAAAGATTTGATTTTTTTTGCCATGAGAACCCATGCAAAGCCCATACGAAGAATTATTCACCTATAGAGTATATTCGTAGTCAACGATGTAGTCAACACAGGGTGTAGTCACCGCCAGCTTAAGAGTCATGGCGCCTATTTTGTCAGAAACGTAGAATAACTGGCAATGTCTCCTCTTAAAGCTACTTGATTAATCAAGTAGGTCCCCGGGGAGATCACAGAAATCAACAAAGATCAAAGACCTTCTTGGAGATTCCACAGCTAACAAAGTCCTTTTCAGCCCTGGGTGTTCGCTGTAGTGGCGTTGATAGTCATCTCGTTCCTCTGCAGCCTCGTCTGCTCCTTGCTCCGCTGCATCTGCTGCGTGAACGACCGCCGTTGACGAAGAAGAAGCCCAGAGAACCGCCGCTATTCTCGTCCCCCTTTTCTTCCCCGTTCGTGCTAAGCTGTTGTCAGAAATGTCGATTTTGTAGAGTTTATCCGTATACATAAAAGTGTCCTTTACCGACAACAGCAGAAGCATCGGATGCAACAGCCGACGACGCTCAACACGAACGAGTAGCACAGCATGGTGAAGATGGACGCGATCCAGGGCTAAAGGTTACGGTATTCGTCATCAAGCACGAAGGGAGAGGCTTACCTGGACATGGTAGTCACATGTCCCGTTGCAGGAGTAGAACCTGAACCACGTGGCCGGTTCGCAGGGCTTCCCGCAGGACTGCACGCTGCTGGCGTAGAAGAAGTTGTCGGCCAAGGCGAGCGAGGCGAGGGAGAGGAAGGCGGCGATGACTAGGAGCGAGGCGCGCGACATTCTGGCGATGGAGACTGAATGGGCCGAACAAGGACGCTTTTAACAGTTTGGCGATGGCGTCAGTCGTGACTCATATCAGCGATACAGAGAACTGATCGCGCCGTGTTTACTTTCCTGGATCGAAGGCGTGAGGGTAAACAGGGCGAGCGAGGGCTGACCGCGGTGCTTAAGCTCTGACGTCTCGGAGGACTGCAAATCAAGGAGGTCGAGTGAACTTAGGGTGCAAGGGGGTTAAGTGGGACATGAGTAATCAGAAGTGGTGATGTGGAAAAGAAGGAATTATGAAATCATATCTAAATGTGACAGAGCGAGCGAGCGAGCGTTGAGAGGGTGAAACATTATTCAAATGTCGAGAGTGAGAAGGTTTTATGGTCTTTGATCTTTACGATCGCGTTCACATATGTTTAGTGCCCTAAAGAACGATGGCAATCTGTTCAATGGTAAATTAAGAAAGTAGAAAGTACCGTAATCCTAGATGAGGTTCGGGCTGTTTCTTTTGATTTAATTGGTGTGGAACATTGAGGTCTCTGATTGAATCTCTGTAAAGCAAAGCCAGTTTTGGTACTGACTCCTTTCTCATCAACTCAAGCTGAGAATGGCTCCAGAATGAACCCATTGGAAATTTCCGATGAGTCAACGTTTAAAACCCCATTGTAATTTGGTTTAAATCTGTATCACTGACACGAGCCCTCCCCCTCAAAAGCGAGTATGTTGTTTGCGAGCAAATTTCGATAATATTTACCAATTACGGTAACACGATGATAGGCAGAAGTCCTCTCTTCGAGAATATTTCACAACAATGAACTTTCCTCGTAGACGAGACAAATTACTCATCCAGACATTCCAGACAGACTGAATCTGTGTGGAATCGTGTTTCGAAAGATGCCATGACACCCCGTGATTGGGGGCAAAGCATGGCCGGGTTCCAAGAAGGAGAACGGACTTGTTTTCGCTTTGTTTTTGACTTATCTTTTCGTGCATTTTTAACCTCTTTTAAAGAAAAAAAGGAGGCGAAATTTGTTTACGAAAGGTTTCGAGCTTCTAAATCCACAATTGACCCAATGCTGCTTTGGGATGTATCCAGGCTTTTGTGTCTTCGACGTTCAGAATCCCTGCTTGTTTTGATGCACAATGGTTTGTAGTTATGTTGCGTGAGGCATATTGGCTATTGTTCGCGCTCTCCTTTCGTGGAACACAATGTCGAGGAAATTCTTAAAGGGTGTTTCAGAAACTTTAAAAAGGAGCCTTTCAAACAGAAAACGGTCCAAAAGAGGAATTCCGTTGGCAACAGGCCTGCTTCCCTTCACATTGTCGCCTGTAGAAAACCTCCTTCGATCGACATTTCGTTTTTATTTCAGAATTCATACTTGCACAATGACGCGAAACCTGGCGATTCCCTATCCGCTGGTTACTCACCCTTATCATTCAAATGCACTCCACACTTATCACCTCCCCTTTCTCGAACCCATGACTCACCCTCCGCGTCATCGTTGTGTGCTAAACGCGCCGACGACGTCTATTTAGAACAGCCAAACATTGGCTTTCGCCTTCACTCGAGCCATGCAGCGCGCGGTCCTCCTTCTCCTCGCCCTCTTCGTCTTCCAAGTCTCCCGCGCGGACACCGTCTTCTACACCGTGGCCCAGGAGCAACAATGTGGCCCTAAGAACAGCTGTCCTGCGTCCAACTGGTTCCGGTTCTACTCGTGCTCTGCCTCCGAGCAAGAGTGCTACTACCACATGCAGGTGAGCCAGATGGGCCTTTTGTGTTCTACAAAGAGAGTTTTTAGTCATGGGCGTTGGGATTCTTTGTCTTCCTCGCCTTGAGCATCATTCCTAGCTGTATCGGAGTGTTCTGTGGATGCAAACATCGCGAGGACCATTGTTGTTGAAGGTCTTCTTTCCAACGTGTATGTAAAGTAAATGGTAAACGTGTGTCGGTCATGTGGAGTGAAAGAGAAACCTTTTGGGGACCGCTCTGGGGCTAGAGTTATATAGGAATTTTATATGATCTAGTACGGCAGCGACTATGGGTTGGAAAGAAGTTCACTCAATTGGAAGAAGCGATCGAGATTGTTAACATAGGTACCAGAAGAACGGGACGCCCTCCCTTACTCCCAAACCTAAACATAGTTTCGCCCATATCCGTTGTGGACAGCTGGAAAGGTTTGTTAGGTAGTCCTGTAGCTTCTCAACGGATTGGAAAGAAGTTCATTCGGTCAGGAACCTCCTTCAATGTTCTCCTTTGCAGCGGAAGACCATCTGGCCTTGATCCTTTCTCTGCAACCGTTGTTTCTGCAAAAGCTCGTCATGTCACTGATTGATTTACGATATTGCGGTGGACAGAGTAACACAATACGGCTGCAATCAAGCTCGTAACAAAGTTTGCATCTGACAGGCTAAGGACGTTGGACCTTCTTGGTTAAGAGGCAAAGTTAAGAGGAATTTCCGCTCTTGTCAAACAGTGCAATTCTTCCTAATGTATTTAGAAATACTCCTAAAGATGTCGACTGAAGGATAGCGTTAATGTGGACAGAGCCTAGGCTTCGACCAGAGGATATCTGTCCAAGGCTTCAGCTATGTAGCACACCTTAAATGCACATGGTCGCAGGACCCATTCCATCTTTGTTTAATGTCGTAAAATTCGTTTAAATACACCATCTGTCCAAGGAAAAGTATGGTATAACGAACACTGTATCCACAACGTACCCTTGCCAATATTCTCAAACTCCAATACCCCAAAACCTTTGTCGATTTAGGCTATCCAACTTTCTCTCCCACTTTCACAGTGCGCCATGCGTCCACACAGTTCCAATACAGAAAGAAGCGTTTCTCATCGCCCGGCGGAAACCTCTAATTACCGTTGTTCTCCCCGGGGATCGCCACCTGAGGGGTGCGGGAAAAAGCGGCTCTGACATTGATCTCGTAGCCTGCAATCACGTCCGTTTGTGGCGATCAGCGAAAGTTTTGCAAAGGTGTCATTACGGGCGCGCGAGACAAAAACGGCGCTTTACGATATTGCCGTGGACTCGGTGACGCCACACGACGGCAATTACTTTCGCCAGCTTCTTGGGCGGCCTTCCGCGCACGACCTTCCTGGGATGAACCAGAGCCCATGAAGTTCGGCACCTCAAGGTAAATGAAACGCGCGTGTTTTTCGCGGATCGCTTTTTGCGACAAACGGCTGAGCACCCGGCGATTACCTCATCAGGTAGGGCGCGGACGACCTCGGCTCCGGCGCCGCCCCTCCCGGAGGATACTTGAGGCGGACGCCAGCGCCTCCATCTTCACTCTCCTCGGCACATCGCCTCTCAGAGCACAACATGTCCCCCTTCCCCGTGCTGACAGCTTTCCTCCTCGCCCTCGCCCTCCCATGGGCCGCCCAGGCCACCTCCTTGGACAACGGAGTCATAGGTACCCCTCCTCCCTCTTAGCCCTACCGTAACCCTCACGCGTTCAGGCGAGCCTATTGTGGACTGCATGATGGACCGGGTGAAGATCACCTTCAAGACGGAGCGCCCCTTCACGGGCCGCATCTTCGTCAAAGGCATGGCCGACAAGCACCAGTGCGTCGAGTCCTTCTCCAGCAACTCCAAGACGAGCGTCCAGTTCGAGATGGCCAACGGACAGTGCAACATGCGCCGTTCGCGCAAGGTAAGCGATCCTTGGGAACGGCGGTTAAGAGGCGCGCGCTCCTGTTTGGGGTGCCCTCTCGAGGGTGCGTCAATAATGGACAGATCATGCCTCGAAGGTCAGCGTGCCGGTGACAGAGGCGCGCGAGGCGAAAACATGTGCGCGGGATGAGTAATTAGACTCATTGTCTCGTGGAATGGGATTCTGGAGAAGAGGGTCATCTGGGGGATGGGAAGATGAGGGGGTGTGAGGTTGGCTAGAGAGGGAATCAAAACATATCCCATAAGGTTTCTCCTGATGGTATTGTAGGCCTGTTTTAGTGTTCATGGCTAGTTTGGTGCTAAGATAGTCAAGTTCAAAGGAGCATTGTTACCCAAATTGGAGAGCTGATATTGTAGGCCTGTTTTAGCGATGCAGAGGAAATTAAGCATTATTAGCTAACCAAATTAGAGAGCTTCTTCTGCTTCACCTTTGATGAGCATAAGCTTTGCACAAATAGCAGGTTGCAACTGGGTCAAACGAGAGCGTTTAGTGCAGCAAAACATCAAGCTAGGAAAGATAAGAATTTGCTGCCTTTGGTCTCTAAAAAGCGTAAAACAAAGAGCCCTTCATGTCCTATTGACTCGTGTCATGTCGTAGATCCCAACAAGCTTATTTTTCTGCCTCAAAACCGTTCAGAATCGACTTAGAATCAGGACCATTTCCTCCATTGAGAGGAGTAAATTTTAGGCGTTCGCCTGACCGTAGTTGCGTGATAACCTGTTCCACGCTTTCCTCGGTCATTCGATAAAGGGTGCAATTTGGAGTTGAGCTCGCAAGGACGTCAGAAATTGTAGCCTGGTAGTTCCTTTGATAGAATAGAGCAGGACAATCTTTCTTGAATGCCTCTAAAGCCGAACTGCTTATATGTCCCATAGGAAGCTTGAACTATAGGCTGAACTCTTGATCTCCTAAATTCTCACATCCCCTTGTAAGAAAGAGACCCATTCCCGCATCTACCGTATACCAACCCCCCTTATCTCCAACCCCAACAAGCATTCCCCCGACCTTTAAACATTTCCTCACACTTTCGCCTCTTTTTGCTCCTTCTGCCTCTGACCTCTCCCTCGCGCGCCGGAAGTGGCGGAAAGCGAAGACACCTCGTCTTGATTAACTATGTGAACGCCGCCGTCCTCGCGCTCGCATAATTGCCTCCCGCGCGCACAATGAACGGCGCCGACGTCGCCTTCTTGGCAAGGTCGCGCGCCTTCAGATTTCCAAAAACCCAATTTTCACTTTTTCCCTCTCCTTAGGTTGGCCCTGAGCAACGAGGCGTCGAACAGTCCATTACCGTAATCGTCTCCTTCCACGACATCTTCATCACGAAGGTGGACCGCGCCTACCGTACCACCTGCTTCTACATGGAAGCCGACCGGGTGGTGACCAACCGCTTTGACGTCAGGTCAGTTCGAGGGTCTACCGTACCCATCAAAGACGTCTCTTTGCAGCATGCTCCCCACGACTGACCTGATCGACACCGCCAGAATGCCGACTTGTACCTACACCGTCCGCAAAGACTCTATCGACGGCGCCGTGGTGAAGTACGCCAGAATTGGGGAGCCCGTCTTCCACGTGTGGAGATGCGACAGCGGTGAGTGCGGAGAGGGAGAGCAGATGGTGGAACGTGGGCTCTTTAGATATGTTCGGCATGATCGTCCACAGCTGCTTCGTCGATGATGGAAATGGAGAGGACCGCAAGACGATCATCGACGAGAATGGGTCAGTTGGGGAGTCCTTAGTCCTTAGGGGGACCGAGTGGAACATGTCTAGTAGACAGCTAAGTGGCTGGAAATGTCTGTCATCCTGATACGCAAGGTTCCTACTTCCAAATTCGCGTTCTTAGACACTTTTAAGACCCTTAGATCCAGGTCCAGCTCAACCTCTGCCTTTCCAGAACACGTCTAGTAGACTAGTAGACAGCTAGACAGACAGCTGTCTAGTAGACGACTAAAAGTCTAATATACTGGAAATGTCTCTCATCCCGACACTCAAAGCTCCTACTTCCAAAATTATCCTTATTAGACACTTTTAAGATACCCTTGGGTCCAGGCCCTAAACCTCTCCCTTTCCAGCTGCTCCATCGACGACAGCATCGTACCCGAGCTCACCTACAACCACGAGACCAACATGGCCTACTCGGAGGTCAACGTGTTCAAGTTCGCCGACAAAGTGACCACCTACTTCCAATGCGCCATCTCCACGTGCATGATCTCTGAGGGAATGTGCGCGGGCAAGACTCCCCCTCGCTGCGGAGTGTCCCGCGACGTGCGCCTGAAGAAGCGCCAGGCTCTCGCCGCGGAGAAGAACGGCACTCGCAAGGACGACCCGTTCACGATGGACATCTCCGCGGACAAGATCTTCGTCCTGGACCTGGACGACTCGGCCGAGGGGAAGGCGCGCGAGGCGGCGCAACTCGAGGCGGTGCTCCTGAGTGCGCCGCAGAAGGTCTGCTTCAGCCAGCAGACCCTCTCGCTGCTCACCGTGCTCATGGCCTTCTCGTCCGTGGTGGTGGCCGCCGCGGCCCTCGGCTTCTGGTGGCGGAGGGGCGCCTGGGCGCCGAAGACGATCTGAGCGGCGGCGCTGACGACGAAGACGACGTGTACATTCCATTCCTCCCTCGATGATCTTTCTGTTATGATCTGCCCGTTTTTTGTTGACTTCTTTGACCCTTTTTCTGATAAATGATGAGCATGAAGGAGACGCACACACTTCAGCGAGCAGCTCTTGGGATGGACAAGCCGATCCGAACTTTCGAGTGTTTTGATTTGTGATCCATCGGCGGTGGAGTGGACCTGTTTCGGAGATGGTCAAGGGTGGTGTTGGGCAGTGGATGAATTCGTGAGAGGATCTGGGGAAGCGGGGAGACAGTCCCTGAGTTTAAGACTTATTTAGATCTTGGTCAACTCGGAGACACTAAGGGATGGGGAGTACCTATGGGCGACTCTGCTGGGATATGGGAATATGACAAACCGTTAGAGAGACATAATGCTACAGGTCATGAAAAACTGATGCTACACGTGAAACTAAGAAACATAGTTCCTGCATCGCTTTTCACTCGGCTCTTGACTATTTAAGACTTCTATGCCCTGGTTTTTGGTCAGAGCAAATCTCCGATCCACCATGGGTTCCAAAGCGTCTCACCCCGCCAACGAATCTGGAAAGCGCTCGAAGAAGGGATCTGTAATCACTCGATGCCTGCAAGTCCTCTTCAGCCGTGGTTCCAACCCGTTCGCCGTTCGCCGGCCCTTCTCCCAACGTGCCGCCTACTTGGCTTCCAAGCATTGAACGCTCTTTAGCAGCTCCGTCTGCCTCATTGAAGCTTATTAAATTTGAGATTGAATTTGTTCATGAATAAATGTTTCGTTCGTTTTCTGTGTCTCGGAGTGTTTAGGGGGACATTCTAATGCTGTCATCATGGTTTCGTAGTGTATTGCGATCGGTCGACAGACATGTCTATTCTCACGAATACAGACCCACAGGTGCAGTCTTGTCCGAGTGGTTAAGGAGAT
>KN171628.1:17872-29350 GCA_000757755.1 Steinernema glaseri
CTTTTTCGCTTTTTTATGGTGGAAATATTTTCTCCCACTTCAGAAATATCCCAGCTAACCTCTACGTCGTAAAAAAGTCTTCTGGATTGCATAACAACATGAGTGAAGCAGAAGATCTTACTAGCTTAATAGATCGCTCGAAAGACACCTCCACGTGGCCTCGTGGCGCAATGGATAACGCGTCGGTCTACGGAACCGAAGATTGCAGGTTCGAATCCTGCCGAGGTCGAAAGCTTTTTTCTTCTTAACTCTTTAGCTGGCACGGACAAACCTTCTCGGACCGATTCCAATGGAATTTGTGCTTCCTTGCCCACACGTGTCGAAAGGAATGCGTCATTCACTTTCCTTTTTCCTCTTGAACCTATGTCGCCAAACATAAACTCGTTTCGCACACTTATGCTCTGCCCCACTTGATGACTTCCTTCATTTCGGCCTTGATGCAAAGCGATTTCCTCCCAAAGAAGGGCACCGGCACAGTCATCGCGCGGTCAATTTTTTCCGTTTCCCCAAGGCCGGCTCCATCCGAGTTCCCAGAGCACAAAAAGCTGTGCGCAGGTTGGGTTAATGAGCGATGGAAGGGGCGGGTATGGAATTCCCTGGGAGTTTCCCTCAGTGGTTCGAAACCCAATAAGGAGTTATGGAATGTAGGCTTTTAGAAGCAGCAGAGGTGGTTCTCCCGACTGCAGAGGGGAACTGAGGTCGACATTGTAGGGCAAAGCCAGATACACTGACAGGAAGTATTGAGGCTCTGTTTGGTCTCACTTGTGAAGGATAGACATGTCTGAGACGGTCTCACTGTCTCAGATTGTCACAGACAGACGAGACCGGATTACACCTCATCCTTGTCTAGCGCTCCATATGAACTCATCTTCGTCGAAAAAGTTACAGATTGTCAGTTTCATTAAATAACTAATTTTACAGTGTCTCACTGAAACAGAATTCACAACACAGAACTCAATGAATCGAAGACGGCACCGGAACTACCGTATACTTGTCGGAGACGACACCTCGATTGTCCACTCCATCGGGAGCGCCCTCTACTCGTCCGATGATCCAAGCAGGGAATCCATCGATCTCCTGCAGATCCTTAATGAATTGCTCAGCCTTGTCCTTCGGCAACGCGACGAGGAGACCGCCAGACGTCTCGGCTGAAGTGCCTCCGAAGAGATTGAATCCGTTCCCTCCGGGCATTCGCTTGGAAATCTCGTCCATGTACTCAATAACCGGCAGGGTATCGATGACGAACTGGACTTTAGCCTTCTGCGCCTTTGCGAGGTTGTCCGCATGTCCTAAGAAAGTATACGGTTTTTTTCGGAAGGTTACGGTAGATAGCACCCACCTAGAATTCCAAATCCAGTGACGTCGGTGGAGGCGTGGGCTCTATGCTTAAGGAGCATCTTGGCGGCGTTGATGTTTAAGCGAGTCATCTGCTCGCAGACCTGCTGGAACGCCCGGCGGACCTTCTTCTCGTCGAGTTCCAGCTGCGTGAAGCGCTCGGAGCCATTCTTGAGCCACTCGTACGAGTTCACTGCCACTTGGCCGCCGATGGGCTTCGTGAGGACAAGCAGGTCTCCCGGCTCGGCCGCATCCACCGCCGACATCTCCGATTGAGTGACGACGGAGGTGCCGACGCCACCGAGAAGAAGCCATGGACAGCGGACGGTCTGGCCGCCTCGGATCTTGGTTCCGGCAAACGAAGCAGCGTCCTGGAAAACGAGTTCTAACGTGCATCAAGTACAGCTTCCACCTCTTACCTTGAATCCTTGCATGAATTGCCCGACGATGACGTCCCTCTCCTTGTCATTCATATCCTTCGCCACTCCAAGAAGCATGAGCATGTTGTCGCAGGAGACGACTCCCATGGCGTACAGGTCGCTGAGCACGTTGGCACAGGTCACCCGGCCCTGAACGTCGACTCTTTAGAACCTAGAATTCCCTTCTTGGCTTGCCATCAAGTACGGGTCGTCGATGAGCGGGTAGAAGAAGTCGGTGGTCTGCACCAGGAACATTCCTTCGTGTCTCAATGGGATCACACAACTGTCTAGACCGATGCCGACTTCTTCGTCTGTCTTCACGCCTTCTTCGTTGAGTCCTTCGAGGAGTTCCAGAAGCACCGCCCGGGGCACCTTGCAGCCGCAGCCTTTCATGGCGGTTAACTTCGTCAGCAAGAAGTCTTCGGAGAGACCATGCTTCACCGGGTCGAAGCCCTCCAGAATGCGCTTGACAACGGCTGGGTCGGAGGCGGACATCAGGCTGAACGTTGGGTTAGCTAGCGAGGAAAAAGAGTAAATAAGTAAGTAAGTTAGCCGTGGATCGGTCTTCAAGCTTCAGAGTCGTATCGATAGTGTTCGTTTATCGGGAAGCGCGAAGGCATTCACAGTTAGGGGAGATCAAACGACAGCAAAGGGAAAGGCTTCTAGCACTCTGTAGTGACTTCCATCGGCGACGTCGTAGTCGGGTGATCGTCGACCTGCATCGCTTCGGCATCGCCAGTGGCTTCTTCGGGGACGTTTTCCTTGTCTTTGACTGCCGGAAGTTCGTTCAAGAACAGGGACCCGTCTTCTCCTCCTAGGGCGAAGTAGCGACCGTCCAAGGAGATGGATACGCAGGTGAGCTGAAATAATGCGATTACCAGGAAGAAAATGTGGATAAAGTTAACACCCGAAACAAATATGATCTTTTTGGATATTCCGAAATGCTTTTTGGTTCGTTTAGAAAGCAATGAGGCGTGGAATCAAGGGCAGGAGTAGCGATCAAGGCCACTTACCGGAGACTCGTAAGCCGCATCGAAGATGTGCAGTTTCTCTCCAGTCGCCACGTCCCAGAGGATACTTCTCTTATCATACCCACAACTGACAAATCGCTTGTCATCGGCATGGCGATCCACGGCTATCGACGCCACCAGGGCCGTGTGACCGCAATAGGTGTGTAGCGGCTTCTTGTGACCTTGCTCCTCGACGTTATGCAGACGGATGGTCTTGTCGTCGCACGCAGTGAGTAGGCGCTCGTTGTTAGACAAGAAGCTCATGGAGCGGATTCTCTTCATGTGGGCTTCGAAGTTAGGGCTCGATTTGAGAGTGTCCGCCTCGATCAAGCATACGTGGCCTTCACTGGATGCTAAGGCGATCTGGGATCCATCGGAGCTCTGAATGTCTAGGTTAGTGTCTAGACAAGAGCAGAAGGAGACTTACTATAGCGATGGCGGTTACGCTTCTTAGTTTGATGTGGCTGGGGTCGACGTCCACGGATTTCTTGATTTGTCCATCGAAGCCAACGATCTGCAGCTGTCCCTTGAAGGATACTAAAAATTGTCAGTCATATCAAGTTGAAGCCTCTTGGATCAAACAGAGCCACACATCCTGTGTCAGCAAAAGACAGAATCTCACTTACAAGTTAAGTAGCCATCTCCAATCATCGCACAAAACCGCATGCTCATGTATCCGTTGTTGAACTTCTGAGTTTCCGGCGCAAACTCATTTCCGATGAGCACGTTGTGGTGTAGCGTTCCATCAACGCCGACAGTTGCAAAAACTGAAATTGATAGGTTAGTCAAGAATACAGTCATCTTCCTTACGTCTTCCGTTGGGCGAAATGTCGAATGCTTGCACAGTGCACCGTCCAACGCTCACTTGTCGTCGCATGTTCAAGCTAATGTGCTCACGACCGTACCCGGGCATCTCCCACAGCTTCATGGCATCGTTGGCGACGGTCGCCAAGAAGTTCTCATGGGTCTCGGGGTCTTGGACGAATCGAGCGCCGATGAGAGCTTTGGCGTGAGCCTTTTGCTTTCGGACGACTTCGGTGTAGGAGGGAGTCGGGGTGGTCATGCCGTCTTGAAAGAATACATTTGGGAAATGGAAGAAACGGAGAATCTGCGCGGCTTACTGTAGAAAGCAATGACGTTCTACGAAAGAAGATTGGGTAGAAGCGATTGCTCATAATAGCAAAAGTAGACAGACATTAGACAAAAAAGTAGACAGACGTGCAACCCCTCAACCTGTTTGCGGTAGGAGAGTGGACGGGAACAGACGTGTTTGCAAAGCAGACATGAAGAGGTCGAAACAGCGAATTGTCGCACGCACACCCGACGACCGTCATAAACATTTATCAGCCTTATGATCACAGTACTCTCTGCATTACATGTAAAACAAGTACATAAACAATCCACCGCGCCCGCTAAGAACGGAAAATAATAATTAGGGAGAGAATAAATAGACTCGTTAATAACCATAAACGGGAATTATAAAATTACATCGCTAGTGAGTAGGTCGAACCGCCTACGAAACTTGGTTGTAGTACTGCTGCTGCGGTTGCTGACTGGCGGTGGACATGGAAGGAGGCTGAGGCAGCGCTCCACTTGATGGTGGAGGCGCGAGCTGTGAGATCCCAAGGGATGACAAGCTCGGCATCGGGAACTGCAAGGCCGCGGAAGGATTCATCGACGTGTTTGGCGTGTTCGAGAACATAGCAGGGATGTGACTCGGGACTCCTGCGTTGACAGGAGGGACTAGAATAAGGTCCGAGTTAAGAATTTTAGTCAAGAATAGTTAAGTAGTTAAGAATGTTAAAAAGTAGTTTAGAATCACTAGACCTGATATACTTACCCATGGGTTGAGAGTAGTAATTAGACTGCATCTGGTAACCGGTGGAGTAGGGGTTCGTCATCTGCTGAGGGGGAGCTCCATAAGCCAGATAGGGGTTGGTCGCGTTCGAAGCAGGAGGCATGTAGTAGTTGGGCATGCTCTGGTACGCCGAGGCCGGAATCTGCTGCTGTTGCTGCTGCGACTGCTGTTGTTGCTGCTGCTCGACGGCCTCGGTTTGGGTCGTCTGATACTCCATAGGCTGCGAAACCGGAGTAGACACCGCAGCGTGGACTTCCGGTTCAGTATGAGACTGCGCTACAGGGGCTGGTGCTTGAATCTGTTGCACTTCTGGAACGGGAGACGGCTGGGTCATAGCAAGATTCTGCATCGCGGCTACAGGAGCCGGAGCCACAGGAGCTTCCGAGTACGTAGGGGCAGGCACAGATGGAGCCGACGGAGCCATCATCGGCACTGGAGCAGCGAAGCTTGTGGGAGCGGGGAAGTTGTTGATGCTTGAAGGCACTGGAGCCGGAGCAGGAAGGTTGCTGAGCGTAGCTGGAATTGGCGCCGGCGCCGGAATGGAATCAACCGATGTGGTAAATTGGCTTGGAGCTGGGAAGCTAGGTGCAGGCGTTGAGGCCACAGTTCCGACCATATCCAAAGCGGCGATGCCGGTGTGTCCGGGTTGAGCAATGTTGGCCTTCATGGCTTCAGGAACGGCTGGAGGGGCAGGACCTGTGGGGAGCTGCGGTCTATCCATCGCATTCGGGATACGATGAAGATATCCGTAGCCAATATCGCATCCAAGGCAGCCTTCTCCTCCCCACGCCGAGTTGGGGGTCAGCGACACCTACAGAATAAAAAGAATACAAGAAGCTCGTCAAAAGCCTTATCAAACCTCACGGACGCTATCGTTGTCGACGTTGTACACGTAAAGCTTCACCGGCTTGCCTTCGTTGGCCTGGACAAGAGCGATCAAGTCGTCGGCTTGGTTCAGCACCGATTCGGCTCCGAGGATGTAGTCGGTGTTGCCGATAAGCCCGGCGATGGACGCGGGGGAGTTGGGTTGCACGCTGATGACGTGCCACACATTCTGGCTGGCTCCGTCGAAGGAGCAGAAACGGATGGACACACCAAGCAGGCCTTGGCCTCCCCACATCTGCGAAGGAGTGATCTGCGTTTGGCGGACAGTTTGGTTTTTGCTGAAAGTAGATGTTTTAGAAGAGAAGAAAACAATTGCAATAAAGGTTATTCAATTTGCATTCTTCATCGTGGTTTGGAGCAAATGTTAGACCGTAAAAGAGATTGGCCAAATACTATTACAGTTATGAATATAGAGCAAGTCGTTTTAAACTAATATAGTCTTCTGCAAAACCTTTCTTGCTCAACCAACTACGTATAGAACGGATAGCGACCGGTGGAGCCCTAGCTATCGTGGAAAATATAGAGCTGTGAGTCGAAAAGCGTCATAGGGACGCCGACCCTTAACATCAAAACATGAATTCTGTCGCAGAGGCTTCGCGTAAAGGTGTTTTTGTATGAAAAACTCCACATTACTGCTCTTAAATAAAAGGTACTCACCTGTTATACACTGTCAGCTCCAGTGGATGTTCCACATGCTGCTTCAAGATTTCTTTCAGTGTGTCATTATCCTTATCCTAAAAGCGATCAATTAAATCGATTCAGCACGAAAACAGGACTCACAAGGCGCGTATTCCCTATACAGATGATGAAGTCGAAGAAGGGTTCCAAACCGGCGGCCTGGCCAGGGGAGTTCTCTTGCACGCGAAGCACATGGTAGCCTTCGGTGCCTCCGCCCGGAATCTGCACACTCTCGCTGTTACCCATCCTGAAAAGAGGCGCGCCTTAGAAAAGAGATCAGCGAATGACAACGTGGATGTCTTCGAAACATGTCCGCACAGGGAAGAGACGGCGCTGACGTTGGAGCGACCACGCAGCACTGTCTCTCCGATGGTTCTCAGGTAGCGCGTGGCGGGATATCATAGAACGACCACACATGGCGATTTAGCCGCTTTACTGGAGGAAGGCGGGGGCCGTTGTTCCTGGACTGTCTTCCTAGACTGATTGAGCTCCTTGCAACGATAGTTCCTAGACTGTCTCATTTATGAGACTTCTAGACTGTCTCCCTGGGCTGATCGAACTCTTTGCAACGTTAGCAGCTTACTGCTGTTATCAATATCGTCCAAACTTCCAAGCTTATTTAGTAGTTTTCGTTCTTTTCTTTTTCTTCTTTTTTCTTTCTTTTTCGTATCCTTTTTCTTCTGTTTGCACTGTTTTGCCGAGGACTTTGATGGAGACTCTTCCGAATATTCTTCTGCTTGGCTGTTCGTATATAGCGCGCGATATTTTGTATTTGGTTGTTGTTATGCTAGGAGGTAGAATATATTTCGGGAAGTTCTTCCACCTACGGGAAGAACCGATTTTCGTCGCTTAAATAAGCGACAAATGCACTGTCTATCGTATTTGTTCGCTCTGTAATTCCTACTTCAATCGGTGTTGTGTTTCAGAAATGGAGCGAGCGTTCGAGAAGCTTGCCAAGCTGAGACACTTGCCCAGAGCACGACAAGTCCCCGGAGGACGATTTCAGCAGTGGAAGAATCCGTAAGCGGCAATGAACTTTGAAATTTCCTTATTTTGTGCCTCTTTAGTATCTATGTCAGTCCGCACATCAGCCCGCTTCAGAGAGGAGTCGATTTCACGTTCCAAGGTTTGTGTAATTTGCATACACTTGTTTGTATCATTAAGTTCAGATGGTAGGCCAATTTACGTCACCTCGAAGGTAGAAGCCGACCGGAAGCTGGAACAGATAGAACTCGGAGTAAGATACATTGCGCCACAGGGTTATAAGTTCGCGTTTCGTTTAGAAGACCATTGTCAAGTACCTCGCTGACATGCGCGAAGTGGAGAAGATGTACATTGATGCGGAGGCGCACAAACTGGCTGCGGAGGCCGAGAAGCAGAGATGGACGCCACGGAGCAAAGGAACAGAAGACATTTTTTAGATGCATTAGTATTAGGCCCAATCGTTGTTTTCTTGTTGAATCGATGCAGCATAAGCAGAAAAGGTGTTTTAGTGGGAACACGATAGGTAAGAGGGCCGAAGGATCTTCCGGTTCTGTCTCCTTCTGAGGAACACTTTATTTCATTCATAGTGCCTAGGGTATGTATAGACTTCTTTATTACTTGTGCCACAGTAGACAACCTCACGCTCAAGATATGTACATTAATAGTCACAATCGTAGTCTTCGTACAAGTCTTCTTCGTCTTCTTCCTCGTCGTCACGGGGTGGTCCTCTTTTCCTTCGTTGCAGTGCTTGGTGGTAGACTCCTGAGACATCGCCAGGTCTCGTCTGTGAAGAGCTCTGGCCAGAAGTAGAAGGACCTTGGCTCGAATGTCTCAGATTGTACCGCCTGGTGGGATGCGGCTGGTTTTCGCAGTCATCATCGATGGACGACCTCTCGAGATGGAAGGAGTCGAAGCGAGGCGACTCAAACTTCCTCTTCCGCCTGCTCTTCTTGGTCAGCGGCCGGTAGAGCTCATCGCAACTGTCTTCACCTCCGACTTCATCAATAATCGAGTCCGGGTTTATATCTCTGACGGCGCGTTCGTCGAACTTCCAAAGAGCGGTCTGGCCATCCCACTGAAAGTCGACTTATACCATTTGAGTATTGGCCACACGTGACTCACCGAAGCCGTCAGGACTTCATTGTTTTGTGGATGCCAGCGAATGTCACGAACGACGCTTTTGTGGCCAATCAACGTGGTGCAGAGCCGGCCGGTGTACATGTCGTATACTGTAAGAAGAAGGGTTACGGTAGGAGAAGGAAACGGAATTGTCGATGTTCGAGAAAACTCTATTATTCCTAATATTCCCTTATAGATTCTTCAGAGATATTATGGCCTCATTTGAGGGCGTCATGGGGGACTATTCTGAAATTGCTCCTCTACTTACCTGTGACGTTTCCACGCGCGCAGCCAGTGTAGATGAACCTCTTCCCGGTGTGATCCGGCGAGAATCTGGCCCTGATCAGCGTGTGCATTACGGAATGAGCTCCATAGAATGTCATAATGGACGAGTCGCCTTCCAGGGGCGGGGGTTGCATATCACTCTCCGGGTGCTGCCATCTGTAATCCCAACTCTGGTGAGCCACCGCCAACTTCGTGGCTTTCTAAACGCGCTTATGAGCAAGGAAGTAAGAGAAAAAAGCGCACCTCCGCGGCCGAGGAGGAAAAGTGCCGAAGGTCCCAGAGCTTGATCGACTGGTCCTTGCTGTTCGTCAGGACGTAGCGGTCATCGCCTCGCGCGTCGATGAAGGTGATTCCATCCTTGTGGCCGGCAAACACACCCACAGGTGCCGGGGTGTGTGTGCTGTCGGCTAAGATGCGACGGTCCCAGACCTAAAGAAGGAGGTTAACTGGTTGAGAGGGCAAAACTATCATTCCCAACGTTCCATCACCACATCTCAATCTTAAGCTTACCTTGCAAAGTCCATCGTCACCGGCACTCAAAATAAGATGCGACGAGCTGTCAGCGAAGGAGACTGCGTTCGTGTCGTCCTCGTGCCCCTTCACACGAAACACAGTCTTGTTTAGTTCTCGGTTGTAGATGATTAGATTGCCCTCCGAGCCCCCCACCACGATTTCCGTGTCGTCCGAGTTCAGCTTCATCGAAAACGCGGCAAAACGGTCGGCTTCGAGGAGGTGAAGGGGTGTCCACTCGGGGTTCGTGGAGAAGTTTCCGTCGGAGTTGAGGGTGCACTGGTAGAGGTTCGTGTCCCACGTCGAGTAGATGATGTGGCGACTGTCCGCGGAGACGCCGAAGTCGAGGATGGACCAGCCGATGGCCGGGACGCGAGTGTGACCGAACTGCTTGTAGCGGTCGTGAGCGCTTCGGCGATAGAGCCGGAAATTAGCATCTGGAAGAGGATAAATTGAAGATACAAGGCCTTGCAAAACTGATAAGAATAAAAACCTCCTTAATCTTGCTTCTCTTACCCTGACTGGCGGTGATGATCGTGTTTCCCTGCTCGGCGTACTGAAGGCAGAAGGTCTTCGACTTGACACTCGCCACGACTCTCCGCGTGTTCGGTATGAAGGAGTTGCTTATGGAAGCTTGTTGTCCCAGCGAGAAGTTCGGCCTGTCTAGACTGAGTTCGCGTCTGAAGAGCATGTCTGGGAGGAATCCGCGGTGCACGGTGTTGTAGCGGTCGTCCCTGAAGTAGATGGCTCCGTTGCGCGACTCCAGGTCGTGTCGGATGTGCTCATAGCTCTAGAAGAAGGATTCTTAAAAGAAGACTGGAGTTTCACTTACTTTTCTGAGCTCCCTACACTTGGTCACTTGTCTGTAACTTTTCTTCCGGTTGTTCTCATCTTCCGCCTGCCCTCCATAATAATAACTCATATCTGCTTCGAATTCTGACGACGTGGATTCGTCGCGCGCGGAGAGTTCGCTGTGGTTGGTGGCTCTCGGGAAGGAGAGCGCTTCGCGGAGGTCGTCGATGTTCGATGCAACGTCAATGGCCTGGTTCTCGAGAAGGTCTCTCAGAATCGAGGCGATCTGACTGCGACCCGGCCGTCCGGAGCGGATTCGCTGATTGGGGAAGGCAGCTGCGAAGGCGCGCTCTTGCGCGACGATGTTCGCAGCGACGTTGAGGACGTCTTCGGGGGCGTCGCTGGAAGGGGAGGGTGCTTCGTCGGATGAGGGCCGTGATTCGCCCAAACCCATAAACTCCAAGCTTTTCTGAATGACGTTTCATTAAGAGCTGAGACTATCTATGGGATAAGCAGATATATTCACGAAGCAATGTCACGGTAGGAGGATAATAAAATGGTAGTATATGAACCACCAAAGGTTCTCGAAAAGGTCTCTCAGAATCGAGGCGATCTATAAAGAGCTTCAGGAACAGTGACAATTCCGTCCAATTCGTTCGAAATCGTATCTTTTTAGCTACAGAAGGCTTGGCGCTAAAAGTAGCGACAAGATTTGTCTTTTTAATCGATAGCAGATCAGCTGATTTACGGTGTACTTCTCAGCAAATAATGATAAACAACCTAGTTGCCCTAACAAGTGCTGAACAAACAGTTGAAGAGTTGGAGATCGCATCAAACAACATCACAGTTTGGTCGCGATTAAGGATGTTGTCCATACCTATCCTACAAGGAGCGCCGCCATCAGCTGACAATATGGGGGAATCCCATCGACGAACAACTTCACGGTTGTTCAGGTTTCGTGTCGAAACCTCTCTGATTTCTTGCTTGTTCGGATTCCGAACTTCGGAAAGGCTGTGATAGTTGTCGATCTACTCCTTCTTATCAGCGGGGACATATTCTTGGCATTATTTGGGGGAAAATAAATCCTACAGCAAGGAGATAAGAAAACAAAAACAGATTTAAAAAGTTCTTCCCATGCCGGGAATCGAACCCGGGCCGCGTGGGGTGAAAGCCACGAATCCTAACCACTAGACCACGTGGGAGGCGAAGGAGCTACTCTGGAAAGCACTTACCCATATCTCTCCTTACAGTGTATGTAAGGAGTTCTTTCTTATATTTAGCCTTACTTTATGCAATGACGATAAATATAATAGAATAGAAACCCAGAAGAAAAAAACACATTAGATGCAAGAGGCGGGACGGCAAAAGGATCGCTCCCGGGTGGGCTTGAACCACCAACCTTTCGGTTAAAGCCGAACGCGCTAACCGATTGCGCCACGGAAGCACAACTTTCAGACATTTCATGTCCGTTACAGCTGCCATTGAGCCCTACACAGACAATACTCCTTGAACCTATTGGACCTCGACTTCACACCTTTACAGTAGGCTGTCGACCGTCGCCGGGGTCTTTCATTTTGTCTCGGTGGTGAACGGTCGGGTCGTT